>JADMLD010000886.1:0-26979 GCA_017589585.1 Phylloscopus whistleri
GATTTTGGGTGAATCCAGGTGCTTTTCCCGGGAGGAAACCCCGATCCTCTCCGGCTCCGAACCTCCCCAAATCCTCATTTTTGGGGACAGCCCCCGCCCCGGTTTGGGCTTTTTTTGGGGAGACCCCGATGGATCTGAGGCGTTTTTGGGGACCTTGAGGAGGGGAAATGAGATTTGGGGCAGGGGCGCTCCCGGACCCAAACCCGGCCGGTTTCTCCTCATTCCCTCTCGGTTTCTCCTCATTCCCTCCCGGTTTCTCCTCATTCCCTCCCGGTTTCTCCTCATTCCCCCCGGTTTCTCCTCATTCCCCCCCGGTTTCTCCTCATTCTCCCCCGGTTTCTCCTCATTCCCCCCCGGTTTCTCTCATTCCCCCCGGTTTCTCCTCATTCCCCCCGGTTTCTCCTCATTCTCCCCGGTTTCTCCTCATTCCCTCCGGTTCCTCCTCATTCTCCCCCGGTTTCTCATCCCCCCCGGTTTCTCCTCATTCCCCCGGTTTCTCCTCATTCCCTCCCGGTTCCTCCTCATTTCCCCCGGTTTCTCATCCCCCCGGTTTCTCCTCATTCTCTCCCGGTTTCTCATTCCCCCCCGGTTTTTCTCTCTCCCGCAGGTCCCCGCAGCAGCAGCGGCGGCAGCGGCGGCTCGGGATGGAGCGGAGCGGCCCGGAGAGCTCCGAGCGCCACGGGGACGGAGGCGGAGCCCTCCCGCTGCCCCCGGAGCCCGGCCCGGAGCTTTTCCCTGGCCCGGAGCTTTTCCCGGAGCCCCGGGCGGGCCGGAAAGCGGCGGCCGAGCTGGAGGAGGAGGAGGAGGAGGCGGCGGGCGGGGAGGGCCCCGAGCGCGGCGAGGAGCCGGAGTTCTTCCCGGTGACCCGGAACGAGCCCGGCCTGGCGCTGGAGGCGCACGAGGAGCCCGGTGAGTGCGGGGCCGGTGAGTGCGGGGCCGGTGAGTGCGGGGGCCGGTGAGTGCCGAGCCCGGTGAGTGCCGAGCCCGGTGAGTGCGGGGCCGGTGAGTGCCGGGCCGGTGAGTGCGGGGCCGGTGAGTGCCGAGCCCGGTGAGTGCAGAGCCCGGTGAGTGCGGGGCCGGTGAGTGCGGGCCCGGTGAGTGCGGGGCCGGTGAGTGCGGGGCCGGTGAGTGCGGGGCCGGTGAGTGCGGGGCCGGTGAGTGCCGAGCCCGGTGAGTGCGGGGCCGGTGAGTGCCGAGCCCGGTGAGTGCGGGGCCGGTGAGTGCCGAGCCCGGTGAGTGCGGGGCCGGTGAGTGCCGAGCCCGGTGAGTGCGGGGCCGGTGAGTGCGGGGCCGGTGAGTGCGGGGCCGGTGAGTGCGGGGCCGGTGAGTGCCGAGCCCGGTGAGTGCAGAGCCCGGTGAGTGCGGGGCCGGTGAGTGCGGGGCCGGTGAGTGCGGGGCCGGTGAGTGCGGGGCCGGTGAGTGCCGAGCCCGGTGAGTGCGGGGCCGGTGAGTGCCGAGCCCGGTGAGTGCGGGGCCGGTGAGTGCGGGGCCGGTGAGTGCGGGGCCGGTGAGTGCAGAGCCCGGTGAGTGCGGGGCCGGTGAGTGCGGGGCCGGTGAGTGCGGGGCCGGTGAGTGCGGGGCCGGTGAGTGCCGAGCCCGGTGAGTGCCGGGCCGGTGAGTGCCGGGCCGGTGAGTGCGGGGCCGGTGAGTGCCGGGCCGGTGAGTGCCGAGCCCGGTGAGTGCGGGGCCGGTGAGTGCCGAGCCCGGTGAGTGCGGGGCCGGTGAGTGCGGGGCCGGTGAGTGCGGGGCCGGTGAGTGCCGAGCCCGGTGAGTGCGGGGCCGGTGAGTGCGGGGCCGGTGAGTGCCGAGCCCGGTGAGTGCGGGGCCGGTGAGTGCCGAGCCCGGTGAGTGCCGGGAGTGCCGGGAGCCTCCCCGGGGCTGTTCCGTCGGTTCTGCGGCTCTGCCCGGTGGCAGCACCGGGGTGCTTTGGGCTGGGGGTTGTCCTGGTGATGCCGTTGGTTGTTTTGGTGATGGTGATGGTTGTTCCGGTGATGATGTTGGTTGTTTCGGTGATGCCGTTGGTTGTTTCGGTGACGCCGTTGGTTGTTTTGGTGATGCCGTTGGTTGTTTCGGTGATGGTGATGGTTATTTCGGCGTTGGTTGTTTTGCCGATGCTTTTGGCTCTCTTGGTGTTGGTTCTCCTGGTGCTGACTCTCTCGGAGATGGCGTTGGCTTTGGCTCTCTTGGTGTTGGTTTTGGTTCTCCTGGTGTTGGTTTTGGCTCTCCTGACGGTGATTTTGGCTCTCTTGGTGATGGTTTTGGCTCTCTCGGTGGTGGCCTCGGCTCTCCTGGTGATGGTGGCTCTCTCCCAGCGCTGGCGTTGGCTCCCAGTGCTCTCACGGTCGCGGTGTTGGCGACAGAGTTTTGGGGTCGGGAACTCTTCCCAAGGAGTTTTGGGGTCGGGAACTCTTCCCCCACAGAGTTTTGGGGTCAGGAACTCTTCCCAAGGAGTTTTGGGGTCGGGAACTCTTCCCAAGGAGTTTTGGGGTCAGGAACTCTTCCCACAGAGTTTTGGGGTCAGGAACTCTTCCCAAGGAGTTTTGGGGTCAGGAACTCTTCCCCCACAGAGTTTTGGGGTCAGGAACTCTTCCCAAGGAGTTTTGGGGTCGGGAACTCTTCCCAAGGAGTTTTGGGGTCGGGAACTCTTCCCAAGGAGTTTTGGGGTCAGGAACTCTTCCCCCACAGAGTTTTGGGGTCAGGAACTCTTCCCAAGGAGTTTTGGGGTCAGGAACTCTTCCCAAGGAGTTTTGGGGTCAGGAACTCTTCCCAAGGAGTTTTGGGGTCGGGAACTCTTCCCAAGGAGTTTTGGGGTCGGGAACTCTTCCCAAGGAGTTTTGGGGTCAGGAACTCTTCCCAAGGAGTTTTGGGGTCGGGAACTCTTCCCACGGAGTTTTTGGGGTCAGGAACTCTTCCCACTCTCCCCAAATCCCGTCCCGGGCCGGGTTATAAATAAACCTCCCCAAATCCCAAATCCCAAATCCGGAACGGGGCCGCGGGATAAAAATAACCCGGCCCGAGGGGTCGGGATTGCCCGAATTGGGGCACGGCTGGGGAGGGTTTGGGGCAAAAATTCTGGGGTTTGGGGCAAAAATTCTGGGGTTTGGGGCAAAAAATTCTGGGGTTTGGGCAAAAAATTCTGGGGTTTGGGGCAAAAATCCTGGATTTGGGGCTCCTTTCCCACTCGTGTCCCTTTTTTAGGAGATTTGGGGTTTTTTTTCCCACTCGTGTCCCTTTTTTAGGAGATTTGGGGTTTTTTCCCACTCGTGTCCCTTTTTTAGGAGATTTGGGGTTTTTTTCCCACTCCTGTCCCTTTTTTAGGAGATTTGGGGTTTTTTCCCACTCCTGTCCCTTTTTTAGGAGATTTGGGGTTTTTTTCCACCCTCTGGAATTTTCCCCTCACCCCAAACTCAGGATTTTGGGGAACTTTTGGGCGCTTTTTTCTCCCGCTGTGAATTCGGGGACCCTGCAGGATTTTTCGGGAGTTAAATCCCAATTTCAGCCCCAAAATGAGGATAAAAAAGCCCGAAAAGAGGGGAAAATGGGATAAAAAGGAGATAAAGACCCGGGCCGGGCTGCGAATGGACGGGCGGGGCTTTTGTTCCCAGGAATTCCCCGGGAATGGGGGAAAATGCGGATTTGGGATCAAAATTTGGGATCAAATCCGGCCCTCGGTGGGGCTGGGGGGCGCCAGGAGTGTCCTGGAGGGTCAAGGTCGGGGGTTTGGGATCGGGGTCGGGGGTTTGGGATCGGGGTCAGGGGTTTGGGATCGGGGTCGGGGGTTTGGGATCGGGGTCAGGGGTTTGGGATTGGGGTCAGAGGTTTGGGATCGGGGTCGGGGGTTTGGGATCGGGGTCGGGGGTTTGGGATCAGGGTCAGGGGTTTGGGATCGGGGTCGGGGGTTTGGGATCGGGGTCAGGGGTTTGGGATCGGGGTCAGGGGTTTGGGATCGGGGTCGGGGGTTTGGGATCGGGGTCAGAGGTTTGGGATCGGGGTCAGGGGTTTGGGATCGGGGTCAGAGGTTTGGGATCGGGGTCAGGGGTTTGGGATCGGGGTCGGAGGTTTGGGATCGGGGTCAGGGGTTTGGGATCGGGGTCGGGGGTTTGGGATCCTCCCCCAGCTCGGCTCTGCCTCCGCCCCCCTTGGCTTTTTGGGACAAAACCCCTCATTTTGGGGATTTTCCTGGAGGCGTTCCAGGAGCTTTTCCTTCTCCCTGGGAGCTGCAGGTGCCAAACCGCCGCCGGGTTTTATTTTATTTTATTTTATTTTATTTTATTTTATTTTATTTTATTTTGTTTTGTTTTGTTTTGTTTTGTTCTATTGTATTTTATTGCATTTTATTGCATTTTATTGTATTTTATTGTATTTTATTGTATTTTGTTCTGTTTTTTTCTGTTTTGCTTTATTTTGTTTTGCTTTATTTTATTTCATTTTACTTTATTTTATTTTATTTTATTCTATTCTATTTTATTCTATTTTTTAATACTTTATTCTGTTCTATTTTATTGTATTTTATTATTTCATTTCCTTTCATTTTATTTTATTTCGCTTTGGGTTTTTTAATGGAGCTTTCCAGGGATTTTTGACGTTGGTGTTTTTTCCCACCCCTCCCGATTCCCGGGATTTCCCCGGAATTTTTGGCCGCCCATCCCCCTCCTTTTTTCCCTCCTCCCCCATCCAAAACTTCTCCTTTTTTTCCCCCAGAACTTTCCTGGGACCTGGGGATGGGATTTGGGACATCCTGGAGCGATTCCACCTCCCTGGAATCCTCCCTGGAATCCCAGGGATCTCCTCCCTGCAGGTTTCCCCCTCCCGAGCCGGATCGGGGGCCCCCGGAGCCCTTTTGGGGCCATCCCAAAAAAATAAAAATCCCAAAAATCTCCCCGGGAAGGTTTCCCGGAGCCGGCCCCAGCTTGGGCCTCTTTTCTTGGAAAAGCAGCGGAGCAGGGAACGGGAGCCGGGAGGGACGGGCCCGTCGGAGCTTTCGGGACGGATTTGGGGGGAATTTGGGGAATCCTGGAAGTGCCGGGGCTGTGGGAGGGGCCGTGGGTCCCGTCTGGCCGGGATTGGGACCCCGGGGGAGTTTCCAGGCCCCCCCCGGTGGGATCAGGAGCCGCCTCCTCCCTTTTTCCCGGGGGTTTCCTCCGGGATCGGCGCTGGGGAGGCGTGGAGGGGTCCTGGGGGGCGGGGATCGGCCCGGGGGCGTTCCGGGGCCGATTCGGGATCCGTTCCGTGACGTCACCGGTGCTTCCGTGGATCCCGGCCAATGGGGACATTCCGGGGCTGATTCGGGATCCGTTCCGTGACGTCACCGGCTCTCCGGTGGATCTGCTCCAATGGGGATGTTCCAGGTTTATTTGGGATCCGTTCCGTGACGTCACCGTCCCTCCCGCGGGGACATTCCAGGGCACTCCCGTGGTGCTGGGTCACTCCCAGCTCTGCCTGGGATTTATTTCGGGTGGATCGGAGAAGCCGGAGCTCCCCTTTGCCGCCGTTTGGGGTTTTTTGGGGCGTTTTGGGCGGAATTTCGTGGTTTTTCTCTTTCCGTCGCGCTCGCGCTCCGGGAACGTCGGGATTATCGACCCCGGGCTCGGCTTGGACCCGCCCTGGGTGGCTCCCGGAGCTGGAAGAGCCAAATTTGGGGCCGCCGGGTGGATTTGGGGCCGCTGGGTGGATTTGGGGCCGGGCTGGGGTGCTGGGAATGGAATTCCCGCTTCCCCGTGTTCCCAGAGGGATTTTGGGGAGCGAAACGGCTCCGACGGTGCCAGGGGAGCCAGAAACTCCCAAATTTTTTGGCGTCTCGTGGTCCTGGGTGAGCAGGTGGGGGCTGGGCGTGGTCTCGGAGTTCTCTTCCCGCCGTGGCCTTTGCCGTGGTTCTTCTCTTCCGACCTCAGTTACGCCGTGGGTGAAAATTGCCGCCGTGGAATTGCTGGCGGTGCCGGTAACGACCCCGGAACCGCGCCGGCCGTGGCAGGAACCCCTGTGGTTGGGTTGGATTGGGATGGGATGGGTGGGATTGAGTTTGTTGAGTTGGATTTGGTTGGGTTTGGTTGGGTTTGGATGGATTGAGTTGGGTTGGGTTGAGTTGGCTTCAATTTGGTTTGATTGGGTTGGGTTTGGTTTGGTTGAGTTGGGTTTGGTTGAGTTGAGTTGAATTTGGTTGGGTTGGGTTGAGTTGGGTTTGGTTGGGTTGGGTTTGGTTGAATTTCGTTGGGTTGGGTTTGGTTTGGTTGAGTTGGGTTTGGTTGGGTTGGGTTTGGTTGTGTTGAATTTGGTTGGGTTGGGTTTGGTTGGGTCTGGTTGGTTGAGTTGGGTTGGGTCTGGCTGGGTTTGGTTGAGTTGGGTTTGGTTGGGTTGAATTTGGTTGGGTTTGGTTGCGTTGACTTTGCCCCCCTCCCCAGTGAGCCCCCACCGCTCTCCCGGCCACGGGGACGGAATTTCGGGCGCCGTCGTTGCCTTTGGAGCGATTTGGGAAGCAAATTCCCACCGGATCAGAGAGCAGGGATCGTTGGGTCCGGCCGGGCTGTGCCGGAGAGGCTCCGGGAGCTCCGCAGCCGCCGTTGGCCCCGGCCAGGCCCCTCCTGGGCTCTGCTGACCCCGGGTTCTCCTTCTGTTCCAGATGAGCCCGACCCCGGCCCCTGCGGAGCCGCCCCGGCCGCGGCGCACCGGACACAGCTGGGGTGAGTTCCAGTTCCCCTGGATCCATCCCAGTTCCCCTGGATCCATCCCAGTTCCCTCTGGATCCATCCCAGTCCCCCCCAGTTCCCCTGGATCCATCCCAGTTCCCCGAGATCCATCCCAGTTCCCCTGGATCCATCCCAGTTCCCCCCCAGTTCCCCTGGATCCATCCCAGTTCCCCCCAGTTCCCCTGGATCCATCCCAGTTCCCCCCCAGTTCCCCCTGCTCCCTTTTCCCCAAATCCCCCATTTCTCACCCCACATTTCCCTCACAGCCCCGGCGCCCAGCAGGATCCCCCGGCGTTCCCGGTGCGTCCGGAGCCGCCCGGCGGCGCCGCCGTGGCCGTGCCCGTGGCCGTGCCCTGGACATCCCCGGCCCCTCAGCAGAGCCAGGAAAGCACTTTAGATCCTCCCCCCGAGCAGAACCAGAACCAGAACCAGAACCAGAACCAGAACCGTCCCCCCACGGAACCAAAGCACGCCCAGGGGCCCCAGCGCTGCTGCCGCCGCCGCAGGAACCTCCAGAGGCCGGAGTGGATCTCCAGAGCCGCCGGCAGCCCCGGGCCGTCCTTCCAGGACCTGCCGGACGTCGCACCCGGCTCGGCCTTCCAGGACCTGCCGGACGTCGCACCCGGCTCGGCCTTCCAGGACCTGCCGGACGTCGCACCCGGCTCGGCCTTCCAGGACCTGCCGGACGTCGCTCCCGGCTCGGCCTTCCAGGACCTGCCGGACGTCGCTCCCGGCTCGGCTTTCCCGGCTCCGTCCTTCCGCCGGCCCCCGGGGGTGGCCGAGCCGCGCCGGTGCTGGGCGCAGTCCTGGACGGTCAGCGCCGAGGCCGCGGTGGAGCGGCTGCTGCCGGCGGCGCCGTTCGTGCTGCTGGAGGGGCCGCCCAAGGAGGAGGAGGAGGAGGAGGAGGAAGAGGTGGAGGTGGAAGAGGATGAGGAGGAGGAAGAGGAGAGCCCCAGCGTCTTCACCTGCATCGAGTGCAGCATCTACTTCCGCCGCCGCGAGCACCTGCAGGAGCACATGCTGCAGCACAACCGCGGCGTCGCCGAGCGCGGCGTCGGTAACGCCGACGGCGTCGCCGAGCCGACCGGGCGGCGCCGCTTCCGCTGCGGCGAGTGCGGCTGCGCCCTGGGCGAGGCGGCGGCGCTGGAGCGGCACCGGCGGCTGCACCGCGAGTCGCGCCGGCGCATCCTGGAGGAGATCCGCAAGCTGAACCAGCTGCCGGACGAGGGCCGGCGGGCGCGGCTGCAGTGCCCGAAATGCGTCTTCGGCACCAACTCCTCCAAGGCCTTCGTGCAGCACGCCAAGATGCACGTGGAGGAGAGGAAGGAGCAGCGCGGTGGCGGCAACGGCGGCGGTTCCTCCTTCTCCTCCTTCTCCTCCTCCTCCTCCCGGGCTCTTTTCGGCGCTTTCCAAGCCCAGGAGGCGGCGGCCGGCAAAGCTCCCGGCGGCTCCTGCGTGCTCTGCGGCTTCCCGGCGCCCAGCGAGCGCGTCCTCAGGGAGCACCTGCGCTACGCCCACTCGCACTTCCCCTGGCGGCCCCGGGAGGAGGAGGAGGAGGAGGAGGAGGATCCCGAGCAGCCGGGCACCAGCCGGGATTGCTACAGCCCCGCCCGCCCCCTCGAGTTCTTCGGCAAAACCGAGCGGCTCCCGGCGCCGCCGGAGCCTGGACAGGACAGGGACAGGGACAGGGACAGGGACAGGGACAGGGACCGGCGCCGCGCCAGGAAGGGCCCAGCCCCGCTCGGCCTCTCCCCGAGCCCCACCCAACCCCTGCAGCACCTGGGGCTCCCAGGGGACACCCCCCAGGGACACCCCCCGGGGCAGGAGTGGCCCTCCGAGGAGGACGAGGGTGACGATGAGGATGATGAGATGGAGCTGGGCGCCGCCGGCCCCGCCCCGGCCGTCCCTCAGGCCGCGCTGGACCTCAAGAGAACCTTCGGCGCCGCCCTGAGAGCCTCGGCGGCCTCGGAGGAGCAGCGGCGGCAGCTGCGGGCGGCCGTGCCCGTGGTGGTGCTGCGGGAGCTGCCGGCGTCGGTGTCGGTACCGCCGCACCCCGGCGCCGCCCGGCGCCGCCGGCGGGGGAGACCCCCGGGGAAACGTCCGGCGCCTCCGTCCGAGGGGCTGGAGGAGGAGTCGCCGGCCGCCCCCCTGGACGTCCTGCTGCCCCTGGAAGGGCCCCTGGAGCTGGAGGAGCTGCTGGGCGGCGCCGGGGCGCTGCTGAAGCCCGAGGAGGAGCGGCGCTGCCCCTACTGCCCCGACCGCTTCCACAACGGCATCGGCCTGGCCAACCACGTCCGCGGGCACCTGAACCGCGTCGGCGTCAGCTACAACGTGCGCCACTTCATCTCCGCCGAGGAGGTCAAGGCCATCGAGCAGCGCTTCTCCTTCCAGAAGAAGAAGAAGAAAGGTGAGCCGGGAGCCGGTTCCTGGCCTTTTTTGGTACCCCAATTACGGCTTTTTTGGGGGGTGTGGTACCCAATTACGGCTTTTTGGTACCCAATTCCTGCCCTTTTGTACCCAATTCCTGCTTTTTGGTACCCAATTCCTGCTTTTTGGTACCCAATTCCTGCCCTTTTGTACCCAATTCCTGCCCTTTTGTACCCAATTCCTGCCTTTTGTACCCAATTCCTGCTTTTTGGTACCCAATTCCTGCCCTTTTGTACCCAATTCCTGCCCTTTTGTACCCAATTCCTGCTTTTTGGTACCCAATTCCTGCCTTTTGTACCCAATTCCTGCTTTTTGGTACCCAATTCCTGCCTTTTGTACCCAATTCCTGCTTTTTGGTACCCAATTCCTGCCTTTTGTACCCAATTCCTGCTTTTTGGTACCCAATTCCTGCCTTTTTGTACCCAATTCCTGCTTTTTGGTACCCAATTCCTGCCTTTTGTACCCAATTCCTGCTTTTTGGTACCCAATTCCTGCCTTTTGGTACCCAATTCCTGCTTTTTGGTACCCAATTCCTGCCTTTTGTACCCAATTCCTGCTTTTTGGTACCCAATTCCTGCCTTTTGTACCCAATTCCTGCTTTTTGGTACCCAATTCCTGCCTTTTTGTACCCAATTCCTGCTTTTTGTACCCAATTCCTGCTTTTTGGTACCCAATTCCTGCCTTTTTGTACCCAATTCCTGCCTTTTTGGGGAGTTTGTACCCAATTCCTGGCTCTTTGTACCCAATTCCTGCCTTTTTGTACCCCAATTCCTGCTGTTTTGGGGAGTTTTGTACCCAATTCCTCCTTTTTGGTACCCAATTCCGGCCTTTTTGTTACCCAATTTCTGCCATTTGTACCCAATTCTTGCTTTTTGTCCTCAATTCCTGCTTTTTGTATCCAATTCCTGCTCTTTTATACCCAATTCCTGCTTTTTGGTACCCAATTCCTGCTTCTTTGGGGAGTTTGTACCCAATTCCTGCCTTTTGTACCCAATTCCTGCTTCTTTCCATCCAATTCCTGCCTTTTGTACCCAATTCCTGCCTTTTTGTCCCCAATTCCTGCTTTTTGTACCCAATTCCTGCCCTTTTGTACCCAATTCCTGCCTTTTGTACCCAATTCCTGCTTTTTTGGGGGGTTTTGTCCCCAATTCCTGCTTTTTGTACCCAATTCCTGCTTTTTGTCCCCAATTCCTGCCTTTTGGTACCCAATTCCTGCCCTTTTGTCCCCAATTCCTGCTCCTCAGCTGTTTGTACCAGCTCACCTGGACATCTGGCCAGGGGTTTTGGTGGCCCTGAGATGTTCCTGGTGGCCCCGGGTGTTTTTTGGTGGCCCAGACGCCACCACTGACCCCTCCTTGTCCCTCCCCAGTGGCCAACTTCGACCCGGGCACCTTCAGCCTGACGGGGCAGATTTGGGGAGGGTTTTGATGGTTTGGGGTGCTTTGGGGTGCTTTTTTTGGTGGCTTTTGGTGGCTTTGGGTGTATTTTTGGTGGCCCCAGATGTATTTTTGATGGTTTTGGGTGGGAATGTTTGGGATTTTTTGGGGTTCTGCTGGCCCACACACCACCACTGACCCCTCCTTGTCCCTCCCCAGTGGCCAACCTCGACCCGGGCACCTTCAGCCTCCTGGGGCAGATTTGGGGAGGTTTGGGGTGTATTTTTGCTGATTTTTGGTGTTTCTTGATGGTTTTGGGTGGGTTTTTCGGGTGGTTTTTGGTGTTTTGGGGTGATTTTGGTGGCCCTGGGTGGATTTTGGTGGCCCAGATGCCAGCACTGACCACTCATTTTTCCTCACAGTGGTCAACCTCGACCCGGGCACCTTCAGCCTGACGGGGCAGATTTGGGGAAGTTTTTGATGATTTTGGGTGGTTTGAGGTGGGGTTTTTTTGGGGGATTCTCATGGTTTTGGTGGCCCTGGCTGGATTTTGGTGGCCCAGATGCCACCACTGACCCTTCCTCCTCCCTCCCCAGTGGCCAACTTCGACCCGGGCACCTTCAGCCTCCTGGGGCAGATTTGGGGAGGGTTTTGATGATTTTGGGTGGGTTTTGGGTGGGTTTTTTGGGTGGTTTTTGGTGGTTTTGGGTGGTTTTGATGGCCCTGGGTGGATTTTGGTGGCCCAGATGCCACCACTGACCACTCCTCCCTCCCCAGTGGCCAACTTCGACCCGGGCACCTTCAGCCTGATGCGCTGCGAGTTCTGCGGCGCCGGCTTCGACACCCGGGCGGGGCTGTCCAGCCACGCCCGCGCCCACCTGCGCGACTTCGGCATCACCAACTGGGAGCTGACGGTGTCGCCCATCCACGTGCTGCAGGAGCTGCTGGCCGCGCCCGGGGGGCGCCCGGCGCTGCTGCGGGCCCTGGGACCCCCGCCCGCCCCGGGGGGCAGCGCCCTGGGCTGGGCTGGGGAGGAGGCGCTGCCGCCCCACAGGGACGGTGAGAGCCCGGGGGGGGTTGGGGGCTGGGGGCAGGAGCAGGGGGAGCTGGGGAGGAGATTCGGGGGATTTTGGGGGGTTTGGGGGTTTTTGGGGGGATTTTTGGGGTTTTGGGGGATTTTGGGGGGTTTTGGGGGGATTTTGGGGGGTTTTGGGGGGTTTTAGGAGGATTTTTTTGGGATAAATTTGGGGGCTGAGGGAGAAGCTCCTGGATCAGTGGGTTCGGGTTTTGGGGGGATTTTTTGGGGGGTTTTGGGGGCATTTTTTGGGGTTTTGGGGGATTTTTGGGGGGATTTTTGGGGGACTTTTTGGGGTTTTTTGGGGGGGATTCTTCAGGGGTTTTGGGGGGTTTTTAGGAGGATTTTTTTGGGGTTTTTTGGGATAAATTTGGGGGCTGAGGGAGAAGCTCCTGGATCAGTGGGTTCGGATTTTGGGGGATTTTTTGGGGGGTTTTGGGGGGATTTTTCGGGGTTTTGGGGGATTTTTGGGGGGGATTTTTGGGGTTTTGGGGGATTTTTTGGGATAAATTTGGGGGCTGAAGGAGAAGCTCCTCTGGGAGTCTGGATTCGGATTTTTGGGGATTTTTTGGGGACTTTTGGGGGATTTTTGGGGGAGATTTTTTGGGGGGTTTTTGGTTTTTTGGGGGATTTTTGGGGGGATTTTTTGTGTTTTTTGGGGATTTTTGGTTGTTTGGGGGGATCTTTGGGGGCTGAGGGAGAAGCTCCTCTGGGACTGTGGGTTCGGGTTTTTGGGGATTTGCTGTTGGAAATCCAGGACCTTTTAATTCCAAATCCACAAACCCTGGGACGTTTGAGTCCCTCAAACCCACAAAATCCAGGATATTTCCCATTCCCGTACCCAAATTCCCCCTTTTCCCCCCGAGAGTCCTCAAAATTCCCAAATTCCCCCCCAAAATTCCCCAAATTCTCCCTTCTCCCTTCCAAATCCCCGCGTTTCTCCCCCAAAATTCCCCCGAATTCCCCAAAATTCCCAAATTTCCTCCCTGAAATTCCCCAAAATCCCCCCGAATTCCCCAAAATTCCCAAATTTCCTCCCCGAATTCCTCGAGATTCCCTAAAATTCCCAAATTTCCTCCCCAAAATCCCCCCGAATTCCCCAAAATTCCCAAATTTCCTCCCCGAATTCCCATCTCCCCGCTCGGCGCTCGGCTCGTCTCCCCTGGCCGCCGCTCGCGGCGCGCTCTCCCCCCCCCCCCCCCCCGCTCGGCGCTCTCCCCGCCGCCCTGGCGGCCGGGCCCGCGTGCGCCGTGCCCAAGATGGCGGCCTCCACCTCGGCCTCGGCCGCCGCCTCCCCGCCGCCCAAAGTCGCCAAAGCGGCGGCGGCTCCGCGGCCCCGCGACCGCGACCGCGGCGGGGACGGCGACCCCGAGCCCCCGGCCGCGCCCGAGCCGGGTGAGCGCCCCTCTCCCCCGCTCCGCTCCCGCTCCCGCCGCGCCCGGGGCCCACCCGCGCCGCCCCCCCCCCCCCCCCTCAGCATCACCGCCCCCCCCCCCCCCTCCCCTCACGGTTCCCGCCTCACCGGGGCCGCGGCTGCCGGGGGGGCAGCGGCGGGAGAGCCCCGAGGGAGCCGCCAGGGCCGCGGCAGTGACGGAGCCGCCGCCCTCCTTTGTCCCGGCCCCGCTTTGTCCCCGCCGGGACCCCCGGGAGGCGCCGCCCGGGGCGGCTCCGGTACCGAGCGCGGCCTCCCCGGGGGCCGCTCGGGGCTCTCTCGGTGGCGCGGGGTGCGCGCTTGGCGCGGCCCGGTTCGGTTCGGTTCGGTTCGGGGGGAGCCCGGGGGTGTCCCCAGCCCGGTGTCCCCGGCCCGGTGTCCCCGGCCCGGTGTCCCGGGGCGCTCCCGGTGTCCCGGGATGTCCCCGGCCCGTCGCTGTCCCCTCCCCTCGGGGCTCTGTCACCTCTCCGGAGCCACCGCTGAGCTGGGAGCTGTCACCTCGCTGTCCCCTCCCCCTTAGGGACCTGTGCTCCCTCGGGGAGCTGGCACCTCCCCGTGCCACCTCCGGTGTCCCCTCCCGGTGTCACCTCCCCGTGCCACCTCCCCGTGCCACCTCCGGTGTCACCTCCCCGTGCCACCTCCCTGTGTCCCCTCCTTGTGCCACCTCCCTGTGCCACCTCCCCGTGCCACCTCCCCGTGCCACCTCCAGTGTCCCCTCCCTGTGTCACCTCCCCGTGTCCCCTCCCGGTGTCACCTCCCCGTGCCACCTCCCTGTGTCCCCTCCCTGTGCCACCTCCAGTGCCACCTCCCCGTGCCACCTCCGGTGTCCCCTCCCTGTGCCACCTCCCCGTGCCACCTCCAGTGTCCCCTCCCTGTGTCCCCTCCCTGCAAGGACCTGCTGCTGCCCTTGTCCCCAAATCCCCCAATCCCCCCCAAACCCCCCAATCCCCCACACTGACCCCCATTTCCCCCCCCCCCCAGCAGTCCTGGCCCCCGAGCAGGAGGAGCTGCTGCCCCCAAATCCCCCCCAAACCCCCCAAATCCCCCCAAACCCCCCAAATCCCCCCCAATCCCCCCACACTGACCCCCATTTCCCCCCCCCCCAGCAGTGCTGGCCCCCGAGCAGGAGGAGCTGCTGCCCCCCAAACCCCCCCAATCCCCCCCAATGCCCCCCAATCCCCCCACACTGACCCCCATTTCCCCCCCCCCCCCAGCAGTCCTGGCCCCCGAGCAGGAGGAGCTGCTGCCCCCAAACCCCCCAGTCCCCCCCCACTGACCCCCATTTCCCCCCCCCCAGTCCTGGCCCCCGAGCAGGAGGAGCTGCTGCCCATGGAGGTGTCGCCCCCTCCCCCGGTGCCCCGGAGGGCGCTGGAGCCGCCCCCGCCCCGCCTGGAGCCCCCCGGGGCCAAGGCCGAGCCCCAGGACCCCAAAGGTGCCCGGAAACCTGCGGGGGTGGGGCCCTGGAGCCCCTGGGGGGGGGTTCTGGGGGTTAATTAGTGGGGGTGTTAATGAGGGGGGGGTTAATGGGGGCAGCTCCCGGGATTCTGCTGGGGGTGGAGCCCTGGAGCCCCTCAGGGTGGGGGGGGTTTGGGGTTAATTAATGGGGGTGTTAATGAGGGGGGTTAATACTGGGAGTTAATGAGGGGGGGGTTATGAGGGGAGTTAATGAGGGGAGTTAATGAGGGGGGAGTTAATGCTGGGGGTGGGAAGGGGTCAGAATTCCTTGGGATTTGCTCCCAGAGCTCCCCTCCCGTCCCTGCTCCTTCCTCTCACTCTGCTGTTGGATTCATCCCGGGGTTTTCCCCATTTTCCCCCATTTTTCCCCGTTTTCCCCCATTTTCTCCCGGTTTTTCCCTGGTTTTCTCTGGTTTTCCCCATTTTCCCCTGGTTTTCCCTGGTTTTCCCTGGTTTTACCCCACTTTTCCAGCCCCCAGCCTGACCACCTGCGAGGTGTGCGGCGCCTGCTCCGATCGCAGGCTGGGTGGGAGGGATTTTTACAGATTTTAACTCTGTTTTCTATGTTCTCACATTGAATTTATGTCCTTTTTATCTCATTTTTTCCCATTTCCCCCCGTTTTTCCCCCATTTTTCCAGCCCCCAGCCTGACCACCTGCGGGGTGTGCGGCGCCCGCTCCCATCCCAGACCGGGGCTGGGCTGGAGGGGTTGGGTGGGAGCTGCTCCCAAGAGCTTTTGAATCCCTGCATTGCTCTGTGTTCTGACACTAGATTTATCTCATTTTTTCCCATTTTCCCCGTTTTTTCCCCATTTTCTCCTCGTTTCCCCAGCCCCCAGCCTGACCACCTGTGAGGTGTGCGGCGCCTGCTCCCATCCCAGACCGGGGCTGGCTGGGAGCTGCTCCCAAGGGACTTTTACAGATTTTAACTCTGTTTGCTGTTTTCACATTGAATTTATCTCGTTTTTTCCCATTTCCCCCTGTTTTTACCCCATTTTTCCAGCCCCCAGCCTGACCACCTGCGAGGTGTGCGGCGCCTGCTCCCATCCCGGGCCGGGGCTGGGCTGGAGGGATTGGGTGGGAGCTGCTCCCAAGGGATTTTGAATCCCTGCATTGCTCTGTGTTCTGACACTGGATTTATCTCATTTTTTCCCGTTTTCCCCTGTTTTCTCCCCAATTCCTCAGCCCCCAGCCTGACCACCTGCGAGGTGTGCGGCGCCTGCTCCCATCCCGGACCGGGGCTGGGCTGGAGGGGTTGGGTGGGAGCTGCTCCCAAGGGATTTTAACTCCCACTTTTACTCCGTGTTCTCACATTGAATTTATGTGATTTTTTTTCCCCTTTTCCCCTGTTTTCTCCCCAATTCCCCAGCCCCCAGCCTGACCACCTGCGAGGTGTGCAGCGCCTGCTCCCATCCCGGACCGGGGCTGGGCTGGAGGGGTTGGGTGGGAGCTGCTCCCAAGAGCTTTTGAATCCCTGCATTGCTCTGTGTTCTGACACTGGAATTATCTCATTTTTTCCCGTTTTCCCCCGTTTTTTCCCCATTTTCTCCCCATTTCCCAGCCCCCAGCCTGACCACCTGCGAGGTGTGCAGCGCCTGCTCCCATCCCAGACTGGGGCTGGGCTGGAGGGGTTGGGTGGGAGTTGCTCCCAAGGGATTTTAACTCCCACTTTTACTCCGTGTTCTCACATTGAATTTATGTGATTTTTTTTCCCGTTTTCCCCCGTTTTTTCCCCATTTTCTCCTCGTTTCCCCAGCCCCCAGCCTGACCACCTGCGAGGTGTGCGGCGCCTGCTTCGAGACGCGCAAGGGGCTCTCCAGCCACGCCCGCTCGCACCTGCGCCAGCTGGGCGTGGCCGAGTCCGAGAGCTCCGGGGCTCCCATCGATCTCCTGTACGAGCTGGTGCGGCACCAGCCCCGCCCCGACGGCCCCAAAAAGCCCCCAAAGGAGCCCGGGGCCGCCCCGCGCCTGCCGCTGCCCAAGCCCGAGGGCTCCCTCAACAAAGCCATCAAATCCCCGCCCGGCTTCTCCAAGGCTCTTCCTCCTCCTCCTCCTCCTCTTCCTCCTCCTCATCCCCCTCACCCTCCCGGCTCCCCCGGGGTGAAGAAGGCGCTGCCGGGCTCGCCGGGCGGGCGCGGCGCCGAGGAGAAGGGAGCCAAGCTGGGGCTGAGCCCGCTGCCCGGCGCCGAGCAGCACCCCTGGGCGCCCGAGGAGGACGGCCCGCTCAACCTCAGTGAGTGCCACGGCGGGGTTTGGGGGTTTTGGGGTTTCTATTGGGTTTTTTGGGGTTTTTATCAGGTTTTTATCAGGTTTTTTGGGGGGTTTTATCAGGGTTTTTGGGGTTTTTGGGGTTTTTTCCGCTGAGCCCGCTGCCCGGCGCCGAGCAACACCCCTGGGCGCCCAAGGAGGACGGCCCGCTCAACCTCAGTGAGTGCCACGGGGGGGTTTGGGGGGATTTTGGGGTTTTTTGGGGGTTTTTATCAGGTTTTTGGGGGGTTTTTGGGGTTTTTATCAGGTTTTTGGGGGGGTTTTGGGGGGTTTTTTGGGATTTTTATCAGGTTTTTTGGGGTTTTTTGGGGGGTTTTTTGGGATTTTTATCAGGTTTTTTGGGGTTTTTATCAGGTTTTCTGGGGGTTTTGGGGGGTTTTATCTGTTTTTTTGGAGGGGGTTCTGGGGTTTTTTTGGGTTTTTGGGGTTTTTTCTGCTGAGCCCACTGCCCGCTGAGCACCCCTGGGTGGGTGGGGTTGGGCCCGCTCAACCTCAGTGAGTGCCACGGGGGTCAAACCCTTATCCCGAATCCCTATCCTGAACTCTTATCTCGAATCCTTATCTGGAATCCTCATCCCAAACCCCCATCCCAAACCCTCATCCCGAACCCTTATCCCACATCCCTATCCCAAACCCTTATCCCAAATCCTTATCTCGAATCCTCATCCCAAATCCCTATTCCAAACCCTCATCCCAAACCCTTATCCCAAATCCTTATCTCAAACCCTTATCTCGACCCCTTACCCCGAATCCCCATCCCAAACCCCCATCCCACATCCCCGTCCCAAACCCTTATCTCAAACCCTTATCTCGACCCCTTACCCTGAACTCCCATCCCAAACCCCCATCCCAAACCCCCATCCCCCGCCTCTCCCCCTCCTCCCGCCCCTTATGCCAACCCCATTAACCCTTTCCCTGCCCCTCAGCCCTGGCCCGGTGCCACCGGTGCCGTTTAACCCCATTAACCCTTTCCCTGCCCCCGCAGCCTCGGGCCCTGAGCCTCCGGCGGTGCCGGTGCCGTGCCGCGGCGACATCCGCTGCGAGTTCTGCGGGGAGTTCTTCGAGAACCGCAAGGGGCTGTCGAGCCACGCCCGCTCGCACCTGCGCCAGCTGGGCGTCACCCAGTGGTACGTCAACGGCTCGCCCATCGACACCCTGCGCGAGCTCCTGCGGCGCCGCGGCCGCCGCCACGCCGGGGCCGCCCTCCCCGAGGGCCTGGCGGCGGCGCCGGAGCCGCCGGTGCCGCCGGTGCCGCACCTGCCCCCCGGCGGGCTGGGCAGGAAGGCGTCGCCCCCGCCGCCCCCGCCGCCGCCCACGGCCAGGAAGGTGTTCCCGGGGCTCTCGGCTCCCTCCCTGCACAGGAAACTGAAGCAGGATCAGCTGCTGCGCGCCGAGATCAAGCGGGAGCTGCTGGCGGCGGCCGTGGGAGGAGGAGGAGGAGGAGGAGGAGGAGGAGCGGGGGCAGCCGGGATCCAGCCCGGGGAGGCGGCGGCGCCGGCCGAGGCGGCCTGGGGAGCGCACGAGGAGATGGCGCCGCTCAACCTCTGTGAGCCTGGAAACGGACAGGGGGCTTTGGGGGCTCGGGGGGCATCCTGGGGGCCTGGGGTTTGTCCTGGGGTTCGGGGTTTGTCCCAGGGTGTAGGGGATCGGGGGCCATCCCGAGGGTTTGGGGACTGTCCTGAGGTTTGGGGTCTGTCCTGAGGGTTTGGGGTTGGTTCCAAGGGTTTGGGGTCTGTCCCGAGGGTTTGGGGGCTCAGGGATCATCCCAGGGCTTCCCATCCCTCCCTAACCCCCAAAATTTTCCCCTCCTGGGCCGACCCTGTGCGTGACATCCGCTGCCAGTGCTGTGGTGACACAAATCCGGGGGGTTTGGGGACACCCTGAGCTCCTCCTGGGGGATTTGGGGACACCCTGAGCTCCTCCAGGGGGATTTGGGGACACCCTGAGCTCCTCCGGGGGGATTTGGGGACACCCTGAGCTCCTCCTGGGGGATTTGGGGACACCCTGAGCTCCTCCTGGGGGATTTGGGGACACCCTGAGCTCCTCCGGGGGGATTTGGGGACACTCTGAGCTCCTCCGGGGGGATTTGGGGACACCCTGAGCTCCTCCGGGGGGATTTGGGGACACCCTGAGCTCCTCCAGGGGGATTTAGGGACACCCTGAGCTCCTCCCAGGGGGATTTGGGGACACCCTGAGCTCCTCCTGGGGGGATTTAGGGACACCCTGAGCTCCTCCCAGGGGGATTTGGGGACACTCTGAGCTCCTCCTGGGGGATTTGGGGAGACCCTGAGCTCCTCCGGGGGGATTTGGGGACACCCTGAGCTCCTCCTGGGGGATTTGGGGACACTCTGAGCTCCTCCCGGGGGATTTGGGGACACCCTGAGCTCCTCCCAGGGGGATTTGGAGTCCCGGGGGGTTCCCCTCCCTCCCTAACCCTGGGATCTCCCCCCCAGCCTCCCGTGCCGACCCGGTGCGCGACATCCGCTGCGAGTTCTGCGGGGAGTTCTTCGAGAACCGCAAGGGGCTGTCGAGCCACGCCCGCTCGCACCTGCGCCAGATGGGCGTCACCGAGTGGTCGGTGAACGGCTCGCCCATCGACACCCTGCGCGAGATCCTCAGGAAGAAAGCCAAGCCCTGCCTCATCAAAAAGGAGCCGCCGGCGCTGCTGGAGCCGGTGCCGGTGCCGGTGGTGCCGGTGGTGCCGGTTCTGGGCGAGGAGGAGCCGAAATCGCCGGGCAAGGCGCTGCCCCCCGGGCTGGCGCTGGCGCCGCTGGGCGGGCGGCCGGGCAAGGCGGGCGCGGGGCTGGCGCTGGCGCCGCTGGGAGCCAAAGGCGCCGGAGCTTTCCTGGCGGCCAAGCGGCCGCTGGGCGAGGAGAGGCTGGGAGGAGGAGGAGGAGGAGGAGGAGGAGCGCACGGGGAGGCCAAGCACAAAGGCTTCGAGCTGGGCTTCAAGGCCAAGGCGCTGCACGACAAGGCCTGTGAGTGCTTGGGGCGGGTTTGGGGCGTTTTTGGGGGGGTTTGAGCTTTTGGGATGGGCTGGGAGTGCGCAGGTTCCAGTTTGGGTCAGGGTTCAGGTCAGGATCAGGGGCAGGGTGTGGGTCAGGGTTAGGAGGCCCAAGCACAAATCCCTCGAGCTGGGCTTCAAGGCCAAGGCGCTGCACCTGGGGAACGTTCCAGCCCCGCCCAGCCACACCCACACCCACCTGGGGCACTTTGGGCACTCCGTACCCCCTTTTTCCCCATTTTTCCCTGTTCTAACTCCCGTTTTTCCCTGATTTTCCCCCATTTCTCCCCATCCCCAGCAGCAGAGGCGTGCTGCGAGCTCTGCGGGCTGTACTGTGAGAACAGGAAGGCTCTGGCCAGCCACACCCACACCCACCTGGGGCACTTTGGGCACTCCGTACCCCATTTTTCCATGCTCTAACTCCCATTTTTTCCCCATTTTCCCCATTTTTTCCCCCATTTCCCAGCAGCAGAGGCGTGCTGCGAGCTCTGCGGGCTGTACTTTGAGAACAGGAAGGCTCTGGCCAGCCACGCCCGGGCGCACCTGCGGCAGTTCGGCGTCACCGAGTGGTGCGTCAACGGCTCCCCCATCGAGACCCTGCGCGAGTGGATCCGCCACCGGCCCCACAAGGCCGGCGCCTACCGCAGCTACATCCAGGGCGGCCGCCCGCCCTTCTCCAAGAAGTTCCGGGGCTCGGGGCTGCCCCAGCACCACCGGGAGCAGCGCCGGGAGCCGCCGGGGCCCTTCGGCCTCGCCGAGAGGCCGGGGAAGGGAGCGGACGGCGCCGAGCGGGCGCTGGGGGCGGCGGCGGCGGCGGCGCTGGCGGGAGTGGTCAAGGTGGAGGAGCAGAGGGGCAACTTCAGCAGTGAGTGGGGTTTGGGGGGAAGAACGGGAATTTTGGGGTGGGAAACGCGGGAAAAACGGGGTTTGGGAATGGGAACGGGGTCGGGAATGGGAAGTGGGGACTGGGAATGGGGACAGGAATGGGGATGGGAATTTGGGATGGGGATGGTGACTGGGACTGGGGACTGGGGGTGAGGTGCAAGCAGTGCATCCCCTCCCATTTCCCATTTCCCATTCCCCATCCCCTCCCCCATTCCCCATTTCCCATTTCCCATTCCCCATTCCCCATTTCCCATTTCCCATCCCCATTTCCCATCCCCCATCCCCCATCCCCCATTTCCCCCATCCCCGTTTCCCCGCAGAGTTCGAGCGGCGCCAGGCGCGGCCGCTGGAGCCGGGGCTGTGCCGGGAGGGCCCCGGGGCCGTTCCCGAGTTCCCGCGGAAGCTCCCGGAGGCGCGGCCGCCGCCGCCCCGCGTGCGCCCGGTGCCGGCGCTGGTGCCGCGCCCGCCCCAGACCTCGCTGGTCAAATTCGTGGGCAACATCTACACCCTCAAGTGCAGGTGGGGGCGGCTCCGCGGGGGGTTTGGGGGCTAAAAAATCCCTAAGACATCCCAAAAAAAACCCCCCCCAAAAATCCCTCAAAACCCGCTAAAAAATCCCAAAAAAATCTCCTAAAAATCCCTAAAACATTTCCTAAAAATCCCTAAAAAAATTCCTTAAAAATTTCCTAAAAAATCTCAAAAAACCCCTGAAAAACCCTAAAAAATCCCCCAAAACCCCTAAAAAATCCTCTAAAAAAACCCCCAAAAAATCCCCTAAAAATCCTAAGCCGCCCCCCCCAAAATCCCTAAAAAATCTCCTAAAAATCCCAAAAAAATCCTCAAAAACCGCTAAACCCCCCCAAAAAACCCCCAAAAAATCCCCAAAAAAACCCTCAAAAAAATCCCAAAAAAACCCCAAAAAGACCCTAAAGAATCCCCAAAAAATCCCTAAAAATTCCCAAAAAAACCCTCAAAAAATCCCCAAAATCCCCTAAAAATCCCTAAAAAAACCCTAAAAAATCTCTAAAAAACCCCTAAAAAATCCCAAGGAAAATCCCACAAAATCTCCTAGAACCCCCTAAAAAAACCCCCAAAACCCCTTTAAAAATCCCCAAAAAACCCCTCAAAAAATCCCCAAAAAACCCCTCAAAAAATCCCAAAAATCCCCTTAAAAAACCCCCAAAAAATCCCCAAAAATCCCCAAAAAACCCCTAAAAAATCCCCAAAAAGTCCCAACCCCCCCCCCAAAAAAAATCCCCTAAAACCCCCTAAAGAACCTTTTAAAAATCTCAAAAAAATCCCCAAAAAATCTCAAAAAAATCCCCCAAAAATCCCAAAAAAACCCTAAAAAATCCCCAAAAAACCCCTAAAAAATCCCCAAAAATCCCCGCACCTCCCCCTCAGCTCCCCCACGCCCTGACCCGTTTTTTCCCCTCCCAGGTTCTGCGAGGTGGAGTTCCAGGGCCCCCTCTCCATCCAGGAGGAGTGGGTGCGGCACCTGCAGCGCCACATCCTGGAGATGAATTTCTCCAAGGCCGAGCCCCCCCCGGAGCCCCCGGCCCTGCCTCAGGCTCCCTGAGCTCCTTTTTTTTATTTTTTTTTTAATTTTTCCCTCAAAAAAAAAATCCTCAGGAGAGAGGGAAAAAAAAAAATGAAAAAAAAAAGAAAAAAAAAAAAGGAAAAATCCCAAGGGAAAAAAAAACAAAACAAAAAACAAAAAAACAAAACCGCCCCCGGAATCTCCCGGGTTTGGGGACTCAAAGCACTACAGGGAGCGGATCCTGGGATTTCCTTGGGAATTTCTCCAAAAAACCGGAATTCCGCCCCTTTTTGGGGTTTTTGGGGGGTTTTTTCGGGGTTTTTTTTGTTGTTTATTTTTTTTTTCTTGGCGCTTCCCGGGAGGAAAAAAAAGAAACTCAAAGAAGGAAAATTCCATTTTTTTATCCCAAAGAATTCCCGGATTTTGTGGATTCTTTTTGTGGATTTTTTGTGGATTTTTTTGGTGAATTTTTTTGGTGGATTTTGTACAGTCGGGACCCGGCAGAGCTGTAAATTCCCTTTTTTTTTTTTGGCTTTTCTCCTTTTTTGGGGGTTTTTTTGGGAGGTCAGGATCCCCTCAGTCCCGGGGGTTGCATGTCCCCAAAATTCCCAAATTTTTTCCCCCCAAGGAAATCCCAGGGGATCCCCAAAATCCCCAAAAAAAAATCCCCAAAAAAATCCCCCAAATTCCCAAAATTCCGGGAGGATTCGGCTCCAATTTTCCCCAAAATTCCCTTTTTTTTTGTTTTATTTTATTTTATTTTTTCCCTCCTTCTTGGTTTTATTCCCGGGGTTTCTTTCCCCCCCTCATCCCGACTTTTTTAACCTCTGGATTTGTGTAAAAAACCAAGGAAAAAAAAAAAAGAAAAAAAAATTCAATTTTTATTTGGGAATCCCCAAATTTCCGGAGTTTTAACGGAGAAATTTTGGGGTTTTTTTTTTTTTTATTTTTTTTCCTGGTTTTTGTTTCGGGTTTTTATTTTTTTTTTTCCAGATTTGTTTTTATTTTATTTTATTTTATTTTATTTCCACGTTTTTTCGGGACGTTTCCGGCGGTTCCTGGGCCCGGGAGTGGGGGACGATGGATTAAAATTCTTCTGGAAATGAATTCCCGGGAAAAAAAGAAAAACCAAAAAAAACGGAGTCTGTGGATGCCTGGAATGTTGGGATTTGGGAAAATCCGGGGGATTTGGGGGAAATTTGGAGGAAATCCATGAGATTTTGGGAAAAATCCAAGGATTTGGGGGAAATTTGGGGGAAATTTGGGGAAAATCCAGGAGGACTTGGGGAAAATCTGGGGAGATTTGGGGAAAATCCGGGGGATTTGGGGAAAATCTGGGGAAATTTGGGGAAAATCCGGGGGGATTTGGGGGAAATTTGGGGGATTTGGGGCTTCCAGGAAGGGTTGAAGGAGGGGAGGGCTCAGGGTGGGGTTTGGGGTTCAGGATTTTGGGGTTTTTTGGGGTTTTTGGGATTTTTTGGGGGATTTTGGGATCCCGGGGGGGGCTGGGGGGGGGAGGGGCCTCTGGGTGACCCCCGCGGTGTCCCCAACTTCCCCACGTGACGAGCACGTGACGGACTGGGCACGTGAGAGCACGTGACCGCGGTGGGCGTGGCCTCCGCGCAGACAGCCAATAGCCGCCGGCCCTGCTGCTGCGGGGCGTGGCCAAGACAGCACCCGTCACGCGATAGGTCCTCATCGGGCGCGGCAGCCCAATGAGGGAGCAGACCGGGTGAAGCCACGCCCCCTCATCAAGCAGACGTCCATTTCGACCAATCGCGGCGCGGGGAACGCGATGACCGACAGCACCCGGCGGCCAACGGGAGGCGCGAGCCGCCCGCACCAATCAGCGCGGGGGCGGAGGAGCGGCGCGGCCAATCAGCGCGGGGAGGGGGCGGGGCCGGCGCGGCGCCGTTACCGCCCGGAAAGGGGAGGAGGCGCCGCCATCATGAGCTACGGTGAGGGGAGGGGGCGGCACCGGGGCCGGGACGGAACCGCGGGCGGGACGGGCCCGGGGGGGCGGCCCCGAACCGGCGGCGGAGCGGGAACCGGAGCCGGGAGGGGCCGGGAGGGGCCGGGAGGGGAGGAACGGAGCGAGCGGGGACGGAGAGAGAGCGGGAGGGGCGTGAGGGGAACGGGAAGGGCGGGAACGGGGGGAGCCCTGAGGGAGCGGGGGGGGCGGGGACACCGGGACCGGGAGGGCCCCGAGGGACCGGGGGGCACCGGGAGGGACCGGGGCTGTTCCCGGGGACAGCGGGACCGGGGGACACCGGGAGGGACCGGGGGACACCGGGAGGGACCGGGGCCGTTCCCGGGGACAGCGGGACCGGGGAGGGCCCCGAGGGACCGGGGGACACCGGGAGGGACCGGGGCTGGCCCTGAGGGACCGGGGGACACCGGGACGGAGCGGCGATGTCCGGGCGCGCCCGGGAAGGGCTCGGTCCGGTCCGGTCCCCCCGGTGCCCCCGGTGCCGGGTGTCGGATCCCCAAATTTGGGCTTTGACCCCGGCCCGGCTCCGGTGGCTCTCGGGGCACCGGGAGCTCCCGGCCCCGTTCCCCGCCGCGATCCCGGGTTTTGGGTTTTTCCCCCTCAATTCCGTTCCCGGCGACGTTCCCGGGAAAATTCCGCCCGGAGGCGGCCGAGAACAGCCCAATTAATGAATTAATTAATGAACCGCCTTCTCCTGCTAATGAGGAGCCGCTAATTAGGGCCCGAATTGCACTCGGGGAACGAGGGCAGCCGGGAGCTGCAGAAAATCCCGATTTTCCCTCCCGGATTTTCCCACTTTTTCCCATTTTTCCCAATTTTTTTCTCCCCCAATTCTTTCCCAGATTTTTTCACCCCAGGAGTTTCCTGGGAATTCCTCCCGAGCTGGAACAAAATTCGGGGATTTGGGGCCGGGAAGGGGCAAATTTTGGGAATTTTGGGGGAATTTCGGGGAATTTTGGGGAATTTCGGGGGAATTTCGGGGGAATTTTTGGGAATTTTGGGGGAATTTTGGGAAATTTGGAGGATTTGGGGAGCCTGAGCGGATTCTCCTGTTGCAGGGTACGGAGATTGGAATTCGGGCTCCAGCAGAGGCAAGTGCGGCCCCGGGGCTCCCGGGGAGCTCCCGACTCCTCCCCCTGCCCGAATTTTCTTCCCAAATTCCACGGGAATTCCCTGGGAATGATCCCAAATTCCGTGGGAAATCCAGGACAAAATCCCAAATTCTGTGGGAAATCCAGGAAATGATCCCAAATTCCACGGGAATTTCCTGGGAATGATCCCAAATTCCGTGGGAAATTCAGGAAAGAATCCCAAATTCCACGGGAATTTCCTGGGAATGATCCCCGAATTCCCTGGGAATGATCCCAAATTCTGTGGGAAATACAGGAAAAAATCCCAAATTCCGTGGAAAATCCAGGAAATGATCCCAAATTCCACGGGAATTTCCTGGGAATGATCCCAAATTCCGTGGGAAATTCAGGAAAGAATCCCAAATTCCACGGGAATTTCCTGGGAATGATCCCCGAATTCCCTGGGAATGATCCCAAATTCTGTGGGAAATACAGGAAAAAATCCCAAATTCCGTGGAAAATCCAGGAAATGATCCCAAATTCCACGGGAATTTCCTGGGAATGACCCCAAATTCCATGGTCCTTTCCCTTTTTTCGTGGGAGTGCTCAGAGATTTTATGGGAATGATCCCCCAGTTCTGTGGGAAATCCCAGATTCCTGGTCAATCCTGGCAGCGCTCCCCCATTCCCAGGGGGTTCTGCCCCTCTCTCCCAATTTCCCCCACTTTCCCCCCATTTTCTCCCCCATTTCTCACCCCCTTTTCCCCCCAATTTCCCCAACCCTTTCCCACTTCCCCCCCTTTTCCCCCCATTTTCTCCCCCATTTCTCCCCCACTTTTTCTCTGTTTCTTCCCAATTTTTTTCCCATTTCTTCCCCAATCTCCCCCCAATTTCCCCAACCCATTCCACTTTTCCCAATTTCTCCCCCAATTTTCCCCAATCCCCCCCTCATTTTCCCCACTTTCCCCCAACCCTTTCCCCCTTTCCCCCCGCTCTCTGTCCCCATTTCCCACCCTCCGTGTCCCCCCAGGCTTGGAGGGTCTCTCCCTCCCCTTCGGGGGCTCCTGGCAGCCGCAGGCGGAGCCGGGCGGCGCCGAGGGCGGGGACGGCGCCGGGAAGGGCCGGGGGGAGCCCGGGGGGCGCCCCGAGGGGACCCAGGGGGCCACGGGGGACACGGCCGGGGTACGGAGGGGCCGGAGCCGAGAGGTGAGGGGGAGCGGGGAGAGGGGGAGGGGAATGGGGGAATGGGGGAATGGGGGATGGGGGATGGGGAAATGGGGGATGGGGAATGGGGAAATGGGGAATGGGGAATGGGGAATGGGGGATGGGAATGGGGGATGGGAATGGGGGATGGGGAATGGGGATGGGGAATGGGGATGGGGGATGGGGAATGGGGCTGGGGGCGGTGCTCCCCAACTCCTGGGCCCCATTTCTTTGGCAGTAACAGCGCCCCCAGCCCCTCAGGCCCCTTTTCCTTGGGAATCCCCAACCCCTGGGATGTTTCTCTGGGAATGCCCAATCCCTGGGATGTTTCTCTGGGAATGCCCAATCCCTGGGATGTTTCCCTGGGAATCCCCAATCCCTGGGATGTTTCTCTGGGAATCCCCAACCCCTGGGATGTTTCTCTGGAATCCCCAATCCCTGGGATGTTTCCCTGGGAATCCCCAATCCCTGGGATGTTTCCCTGGGAATCCCCAATCCCTGGGATGTTTTCCCTGGGAATCCCCAATCCCTGGGATGTTTCTCTGGGAATCCCCAATCCCTGGGATGTTTCCC
>JADMLD010000513.1:0-147966 GCA_017589585.1 Phylloscopus whistleri
GAATCACCAGGGCCAGGATGTGGGGCTGGGAATCACCATGGCGGGATGTGGGGCTGAATCACCAGGGCCAGGATTGTGGGGCTGGAATCACCAGGAGGGCCGGGATGTGGGGCTGGACTGGGACAACTTCAGGCATTGCAGAGGCTGAGCTGGACTGCCGAGGTTTGACCAACTGCACACAGAACAGGGTTTAGGCACACAAAGGCTGAGGGACAGCAGGAGTGAAGATGTTCCCCTGGTCCCTGGTGGGGAAGCTCCTGAGCAGGCCAATCCAGCAGTGTTGTCTCCCAGGTACAGAGGGAAGACCCTGTCTTGTTCCCTGGCAGTTCCCATCATTAGAAGGGCAAATAAAGGAAATCACAAGAAATCTACCATCAGTAAGTCAAGCTTCATCTTAGACAGAAGGAGTTAATTTACAGCCACTCCAAGCTTGATATCTTAAACCTTTTCAGTGTCTGGACAAGATGAGGAATAAGTACAGACAGTGTCAGACTCTGTGATCGGGCGGACAAAACGCTGCAAACAGCTGTGCCTAATTTTAGCATCTGTTGGTTTCTGTTTCTCCAGCACTTGTGGAGGCTGGGGGGTGGCCCCATCACTCCTGGCTTATAAAAGACACAGCCAGAGGGAAAGAGGCAGTGTTGAATCACACTCCGGGGATTAGCTCATGGGAGAGAGCGAGGAACAGCACAGCACCACTGACCAGGAACAGCAGCCCAACCCACACGGACCCGAGGGAGCGGTGGAGCTGTTCCTGGGGGTGAGGAGCCCCTTGTGTGCATTTATCACCGTGGGGGGCACAAAGTTGGGTCAGACAGCCCCACGGCCCCCTCCCGGACCCGTCCTGCCTGGGGAGCAGCCCATGGCACTCATGATGTGCTCACAGGCAGGGGCACATCAAGCTCCTCCCGGACACGTGTCCAACCACGCACTGGGGTGGCGACTTCAGAGGGTCCCAACCCTTCTCCCCCCTCTCGGTTCCGAGGGAATGGCCTTGGCCGCCGAGCCCCAGACCTGGGGCGCGGTGCTCTCAGCATCCCCGCGGAGCCGGAGCCCAGCGGGTCACCTTGGACCTTTCCAAGGAGCGTGACACCGGCAGGTGGGAGCGCGGCGCTCGGCTCCATGCGAGCGCGGCTGCTGCCACCGCCAGCTGAAGGCGAACAGTGAGGGTAAAACTGCAGCAGCTCCGCCAGGTGACCTGCTCGGGAGCCAGGACACCCGGGCTGCCCTTCCCCTGCGCATCCCCGGCGCTCTCCTCAGTCTGGGTTACCGAGACACCCCCCGCCTCCTCCAGCTGCTCCTCGGCGCTGGAATTGCGCAGCCGAACGAGGCGAGAGCCGCGGGCGGATCCTGGGAAACCTGGGATGCTGGGCTGGGGGCACCCGGAGCAGCCAGGCCGGTCATTGAACACACATTCAGCGGGGAACCAGCGCTCGCAGGGGCGGAGGCAGCCGCAGACATCAGAGGAGCTGATAAGGCTCATCTGAGTGATAACGATTTTGTCTCCGGTTATTTTTGTGCAGCTGGGAACAAGTGGCTACAGTCAGCGCCTTGCCAGCTGGGGAGAGAGCAGCGGCTCTGCATCATCGGGAGTGGAAACACAGCCAGCTCAGCCCCACCACGCTCCCTGGTTTTTGTCTCCTTGGCAGAACTTGTCATGGGCTGACCGAGACAGCGCCGGGTGACATCTCAGGGTGACAGGTGAAGATGCAAAGCGAGGGGTGGTGAAGAGCAGGGTTTTCCTGCAGACACAGCTTGAGGGAAAGATTCAAGCCTCGGCTGCCTCAGCAACATCTCCATGTGCTGGCTGGGTTTAAATCCCTTTGGAGAAGCCAGAGGCCTTTTCTGTTGGGCAGAAGAAACTCTCACCCAGCACCTGAAGGCAGAGCAGCTGGAGGTGACCATCTCCCTGCAGCACCTGCAGGCCCCACAGCACTGCCAGCACGGACCAGTGTCTCCCTTTCCTCATGGGCTGCACCTCTGTGGCTTTGGGAAGCCTTGAGCTGGAGGTGAATCAGGGCTTACAGTTCCTCACACAGCAGTGACAGCCCAGCCCAGCCTTGGCCTCCCCAGCTGCAGCCAAGCAACTCCCAGTTTGCACTGGGAAAGGCAGATCCAGCTAAGCATTGCTCACCTGGGCAGGTCTGCAGGAGGGAGCTGCTCCTCCTGAGCCAGCAACCTCACCAGATCCAGCCAATATTGGCCAAACCACGTCCTTCCTCTTTGGTTTGCAGCCACTGCCAAAGAAAGGGCAGGCCTGGTGGTCCAAAAGGAAGCTCCATGCATCCCTTTGCACTCCATGCCATAGAATCAGAATGGTTTGGGTTGGAAGGGACTTGAAATGCATCTTTCTGCCCCCTGCCATGGGCAGGGATGACATTCCCTATCCCAGGTTGTTCAAGTTCCCATCCAACTTGTCCTTGGGCACTCCCAGGGATAGGGCACAGCTCCTCTATGCCAGGGCCTCACCACCCTCACGGGGGAGGATTTCTTCCCATCATCAGCCACCCCTGCTCTGAGGAGCTTCTGCATGTGTCTCCACATTCCTTTCTAATCCAGGGGCTTTGGATCCATCCAAAGCAGCTCCTTCCACTCCACTTTTTCCAGAGGCTCTCGAAATCCCTGCTGTTGTTCCTGCCGTGCTGGCCATTATGCAAGTTCGGCTGTCTTAACTCGCTGCTGAGCATACAAGTGGGGTGACATTTATTTAATCCTCATAGTTAATGTTGACTGTGTACTTACTGAAACACCTCATGCTTATGGAAGACATTTGTTCCAAGCAGCTTATGCTAAATTGCAGTGATATAAGGAAACACTTATCCAATATTGACATTCACTGACTGGCAGCAGACTGCTTGAATACTCATTTATGCTGGGGGTGGGAGGGGGACGGGACAACAGGCCCCTGAGAGGGATTCAGGCCCTTCCTTCCTGATCTTTTAATGAGTTAGGTGATTTTAGGTTAATGATAACCTGCCCAAAATGCCAGGCGGGACTCCAAACCCTGTGGCTTCTTCCACTCACTCCCTGCTTATGTTGGGCCCACAGCACAAGGCCTGGTCCCTCATCCATGGGGAAGTTTGAGGATGCTCATCCCTTCCACCACTGGTGAATATTTCACCTGTGATTAGCAGGGCTCCTCTCACCTGAAGTGTGTGTCCTGCTGGCAGAGCTCCTCAGAAAAAAACACATTATCGAACATTTTCTCCATTTCTGTTTCCCCTCCCACAACGCTGGGGTTGCTCACCCAGAAGGCTCCTGAAAGGTTCAGCTTTAGGGTGAAGCTGCTGCATCCTCCCAGACCCGGCCCAGCCAGGCAGGGAGTTCACCACTGCCTTTACCTCGTGTCTTATTGAGCAGGACAACTCCAGACCCCAGAGCATAAATCCAGCAGCCCTTAGGAGGTGAATTAGCCACCACATGACCACACACACACGTGAAACCCACGCAGCAATTCCACCCAACGCAAAGTAATTGGAAACAAAAGACAGCATCTATTATCCGAGTTGAAAGTCTGACCGTGCCTGCATCAATGGTTAATGAGCAGCAGTTATGGCAAAGCCCTCAAAAACCAATTACATCCTGCTCCACCCCAAATGCAGCAGACCAAAAGCTGCTGTAGCTTTTGTTGCGAGTGGGGGCGTTGAATGAACACATTAAGACAAGATCTTATCCCCAAGTTAGCATCTGAATTTAACAATGCGAGTGTTCCACCTCCCACTTCTCCAGCATGTGACACTACCCGAGGCAGGACGCCCAGAGCCCATCGCTCACAGGCACTAAAAGCACATTTAGATTTTAAGCTGTTTAATGCAAGTGGGTAAAAGGAAGAGCCCTGTAACAGCCAAGTGACCTCCAGCTCCTTCTGCTCCACTTTGGAGGCTGCTGCTGCCACCAGGGAAAGGCAAACACTTGAGTGTGGGTCTTGCCAGCGAGGCAATGAATAAACAGGCTCGGCTACACTCAAAGGGCATATTGAACCAGGACATCTGTTAGGCCACCGTTTCCAAGACCAAATCCCAGCATTTTCTCGGTCCTACCACAAGGCACAATTCAGAAATGGATACTTTCCTCTTCCCCCTTCCAGCAGCCTGCAGTACAGATGTGCCATGAGGCGCAGGGAAGTGGAGGAATGGAAACCCACGAGCTCTGAGCAGCACCAGGATCCTGCTGCTCACCTTTGCCTGCAAAGACGAGCACAGGTTTTAAACTTTATTTCTCCCCAGCCAAGAAATCCTGCACATCTCCTGGCACGTTTGAAACGGGTCCTGGGTTCCCACATCCCTGCAAGATCCAGGCCATGTGCCAGCTCTGAAGGCAGGGCAGACCGCCTCAAAAAAACTCACAGCTCCACCAAACGCCTTAAATCTCAGCAAATGAGAGACTGATTTACAACCAATTTGTTTCACTGCCTATTGATTTATAAAATACCTCTGTACACGGTCACTGTGGCTCTGTCGCTCTCTTTGGCCAGAGGTAGCTCCCAATGAAGCCAAAGGAAAAGACTTGTATTGCTCCTGAACAGAAGATAAATTAGAGGCCTTCAACAATTGTTGGTTGTAATAAAGTAAATAAATAAATAAATAGAAGCTGTTTAATCCTACTGGAAGGATCCTGGAAGTGATGTAAAGCCAATTCCCCAGCAGCATTTCCATAAAGCCCCCTGCACCCCGCGTGCCGAGGAGCTGAGAGCACAAACTCGCAAAGCCGATCATTAAATCAGAGGTTTGGAGCAGCCACACTCTCCATCACAGGCTGCTCACAGGAAGAAAACAGTTTATTCAAAGCCCTTGATCCTCAGCCAACTCACAACCTGAGGGGCACATTGGCCTCTCCCCTCTTTATTTACAGCTACAAAAGAAAGAAGAGCACGGAGCTTTTTTATCCTGACGTTTGCAGTCCGACCACAGAGCGGCTGGAGCTGGTGGCACGCGGTGCTGGGAACCTGTCAGGGATTTCCAGGCACGTTCAGACTCCAGTTGGTGTCCCCTAAACCAACAGGAAAGCACAGAAATAATCGACATCAGCCCGAGATGTGCTGTGCATAAACTGCCTGGGCACCTCTGCTTAACCTTGGAAGGGGGAGGCTGGTGGGGATGCAGCGTTCGCTCCGAGGAGGAACATCTGCCCGGCTCCCCTCCCTCTGGCACAGGGCACCCGAACAAAACCCCGGCTCCTCCCTCCTGTGCTTTTCTGAGAGCTGAAACCTTGCAAGAAAGCCTGATTTGAGCAAAGTCATCGGTGGTCCTCACGTGGCTCTCACTGCAGGAGGTGCAGATGGGAGATGAGAAGCTTAAATTGTGTTAAAACAGGCGTTGGAGGAGGCAATTCTGCACCATTCCTTTGGGACAGCACGGACTGGACAGCACCAGTTTTAACTTCAGGCTTATTTCAGTTTCCTTCCCATGTAGCCCAGCTGTGAATGCATCACCCCTGCCAAGCCTGCACCTTTCCACCAGCAGCCCCTCACAAAGCACTTTCCAAACCATCTCTGTCTTCTACTCAACCATTTTCAGTTCCCAAAACATCCTGAGGTGCAGCCACCTGGGCTTCAGGAGCTCTTCCCCACCACCATTTTTAAAGCTCACTGGGTGCTTCCTGTTCCTTCCCTAACAGCTCCCAGTGCTGACACTCACCTGCTGGCTTTAGGGAACAGCCCAACACACTCCCCTTGCAAAGCTGCCCTGCTCTCCCCATGGCAGGAGGAATTTGCATGGAAGAGGGACCACAACCACAGATTTCCAGGCTTTTCATTAACAGACCTGTGGTTGTCAGACACAGAAACCCCCCAAGCGTCCCAGCTCTTGCACACACACTCCCAGCACCCCAAACCTTGTGGGTTTTCCTCCCCATCACCCACTAACCATCCCCAGGACGTGAAAATCCTCATCTCTTGGTCTTAACCAGCACTGGTGCGTGGAATTGGCCTGGTTTCTCTCATCAGCATAATTTCACCCTTCTCCACCTGGGGGTTGCTGCTGAGCCAGTGGGAAGTTGAGCCACTGCTGCTGATAACGGGCCCCTCTGACAGAAGATTGTAAAGCATTTGCTTCCAGGGAGGAACCAAGTGAACTGTGAAGGAGAAAAACATACCCTGCAACACCCAGAGAACTCTGTATTCATCACCCGGAGGGAAAGCAAACATGCCTTCGGAAAGAGAGCCCCAGACAGGCAGAAATCTTCCCATCCAAGGTAAATTTAAGATGCTGCCAAATCCGCCTAGTACTCCTCTCCCAGGGAGAGGAGGTGGCTGCAGGTGCATCTTCAGGGGTGCTCCTCCCCACAGCCCCACCTCCCACACTGAGACACCTTCCCCAGTGGTTTCCACCTCCCCCAGTTTGGCTGGCACTGGAGCAGGGGAGGGATGGGTGAGTTATTCCCCAGGCAGAAGCGAAGGCAGGCAGATTCATGGCAGCAGCAATTCCTCCCCGCCAAGGGTACCACACATCCCATCTCCACAGGAGGCCAATTTGCTGGGACTTTCTCTCCCTTCCACCAAAGCTGTGGCCCTGACAGCTTTGATGGGGTGGTACCAGGGAAAAAACCAGCCCTGGAGCACTGAGCTATCAACTCTGAGAAGGAGCCAGCACAGGCTGCTTCAGACCATTTGCAAGGGGGAAAGAGAGAGGATGCTCCAGGGAAGGCAATTTGTTCTGCCCAGGTCCCCTGGAGCAGTGAGCTGCGGGGCAGATCCTCCTCCCTCCCAGGCTGAGCCATGCCTGGGGTGCCCAGGTGCAGCACGGCCCCAGACAGGAGCAAAAAGCAGCTTCCTCCTCCTGCAAGCTCCTTTGGAAGCCCAAGTCCCAGCCTGCACAGGCTGCAGGAACAGCAGGATGCCGGGATAGCACTGGGATGCCCATGAAACACAAACCCAAGGGCACAGGTGTACAAATCCCGTGATGGAAAAGTGTCCTTTTGGAGAGGTTTGGGACAAGGAGAATTCTTTCAGTGTCCAGACCAGAGATCCCAAGTGGGGCTTTCAGCAGAGGTGATCCTTCCAGCCCTGCTGCCCTTGGCTCGGAGGAATTTAACTATGACAGATCCCTTCAAGCCACTTTGGCCAGAAAACACAGCCCTGCCTGCCCCATGCCCACCAAAAGGAGCACCTGAAATTGCTGAAGTGATTTAAGTTCCCTGAAGTGACTTTTGGATCACCAGCTCCTCCTGGGCAAGGCAGGGCTGCCCCTTGCATCCCATCCCCACAGCTCAGGGACACTTTGCCACGGACAGCGAGTGCCACCACAGCCTGGACACAGCCTCGCGGGGAGGCAAACACCACACGTGCTGCAAAATCAGCCTCAGCACCTCCACCTCCAGGCCTTTCCTCCCCCACAGCACGGCGTGGCTGGAGGAATCCCGTGCATTAATCCCGTTAGGGACCCTCTGCACGGTTTCACCCACACGGGAAGAGCCCCGGTGCTGCCCACGGCGCCTTTGTCGCGGCAACGCCACAGGAACGCTCTGGGCTCATCCTGCGGGAGAAAACGGCCGGAAAAATCGCTCTGCAAGGCACTCTCCGTGCCTCCTAACCCGGCATGAATAAGCAGGTAGCAGATGCACGATCCTGCTGGAGCAGGCAGGAGACAAATCAGCGGAGCTCAGGCGGCAGAGCCGAGGAGCCGCCGTGGCTTGGCAAGGCGAGCGCTATTAAAAAGTGCATTAACCCACATTAAAATCATGGCTGCAAAAGGAGGGAGCGGGGGAAAGAACCCGACAAATCCCGGCTGGATCCCGCTCACAAACTTCTCCAGCCCCGCTAGCGAACTGCCACTTGACCTGGCAGGATCTGCGGGAGCAGGGAGGGATGCGGGAAGGCCGGGAGCAGCTTCCAAATCGCTGCTCTCTGCCCGGCCCCGCCGCTGCCCTGCTGTACCAGGGAGAGTTCGGATTTGTTCAGCCAGAAACCCACACGGAGGACGCAGTGGGTTCCTTCTGTGCAGCAGCAAAGGCAAATGCAAACACGGCTTTCTCCCCGAAGGAATATTAGTACAAGCAGAGAGTGAGGGGAAGAGGAAAAGGGGAAGGGAGGACAGCGTAGGAGCCCAACATCACATCCGAGCCCAGGAAAAGAAGAGGGAAGGATAACCAGGAGCACAGGCAGCACAAACACGGCGTCCCTGCTCGGGGAATAGGGTGAAACCCAGCGTACGGTGGGGGATGCTCAGCACTAATGTCTGGCTGAGCGAAAAACCAGCTGCCCGCGGAGAAGCACTACTCTCTCCAAAAGTTTTATCCTTCATTTAATCAACAGATGGACGAGCTGCGTGGGTTTGGGGTTTTTTTATCCCTTTTTTCTTTTTTTTTTTTTTTTTTCCCAAGCATCCCCAAGCCGTACCCTCACAAAAGCTGGCGTGGGGACCACGGCGGCGTGACACAGATGGGATTTGACACCGGCGTTGGGAGGGGATGAGCAGCACCGAGGCGAAGCCGGGGTCTGGCTGCAGCTCAGCGTCCTCCACAGGTGACAGACAGCCCAGGGAGCAGGCACACAGCAGCGTGGCAGATACAGCTTCCCAAAACGCACCCCCTGCCCAAATCCTTCTTTATTTTTTTATTTTTTATTTTTTTTGCGTGGGAATCGAGCAGGTTGTAAAGTTGCGGGGGGAATGCCTGCGGATTCCCACGCTGTGGGGCGGTGACACCCCCGCGGGGTGCCCACCTCCCCCGGGCTGGCCGCACACCGGGGGTAACTCTCTCCTTCCCCGCGTCCCCGCGGCGCAAATCGCCCCCTACCCCGGCTCCACAGCCGCAGGCTCCTGTCCCCGGGCTGGAGCCGCTACCGCCAGCCCGAGCGGCTCCTCCGCTGCCACCGAAACTGAGCATCCATCGCCTCCTGCACCGGGGGAAGCACCGGGCGGCGATGGGGGAGTGTTGGGGGGGCTGTTGCTCATCCAAGCCGTGTTTACACACAAACACGATCCAATTAACCAAGCCGGAACAGAAGGCACTCATTTGCATACTAAAGATTTTTTTTTTTTTTTTTTTTTACCCCCCCCACCCCCGTTATTTTTAGAGGAAAGAAAGGTAAGCTGCCTCGGCGGGGATGCAGGGAAAACTCTGCAATCCTCCCTCTCTCCCCCGCAAAACCCGCAGGCAGCCCCCGCACCCCTCCAACCCACCCCACCCCCGGCTCCTCCCGTCCGCCCCGCTCGCAAAGTGCGGGGGTCCTACCGTGGCTGAGCAGGAGGCACCCGAGCAGGAGGAGGAGGAGGTCTGCCTGGAAAGCGCTCATTCCTCAGGGTGGGCTCGGCGCCGGGGCTCGGGGCTCGGCTGCCGCTGCCGGCGGGGGCTTCAGGCCGCCGCCCGCCGGCTCCGCTCCGGCGGCTCCATCGCCGCCCCCCCAGCTCCTCCCCCGGCAGCGCTGCCTTCACTGGCGGAGCCTCGGCGGCGCAGCCCGGCTTTTGGAGCGGGGAGGGGTGGGGGGGGAAGGGGAGGGAGGCAAAGTGCCGGGGAAAGGGGGAGTAACTTGCGCGCAGCCGGCTCCGCGTTCGCGCATCGCCCCCTCCCCAGGGCTGCGCGCCCAGGCGGGGGTGGGTAGGGGGGGGTGTTTAGGGTGGGATGGGGGCACTGGGCAAGGTATCCGGGCTGTTCCTGTCTCAGGTGTGCGGGATGCTCGCCCTCCCCCTCCCGGCGCTGCCGCCGCCCCAGCGGGGCACCTAAAGCAGGAGCACCAACACCTGCGGGCTTAAATTTCCGAGCTTAAATTCCCCAGCTCGGAATTTAAGCTGTGGGGGTTGGTGCCCGTCGGTCACGGCACCCCCGGAGCCCTCCTCACCTCCCTGCCCTGCAAGGAGAGGGGGCAGCCAGAGCCTCACCCTGAAGTACAGGGGAATACCCCCAAAATCCTGGGAAAAGAGAGAGGGGGAATAATGTGTACATGTCGTCCCCCCGGAGATAAATTCTATCCAACAACCTCCCACAAGTCCAAAGGGAGCTGGAGATGGAAGGTGGGACCCTCTGGAAGCCCCCCCAGAGCTGCACCCTCATTTCTTCCAGGAGGGGTGCAGCAGCTCTTCACACCTCCTTAAAAACATACACTGGAGCTGGGAGTAAGAAATAAAAATACCATCCCCCCCAAAAAGAAGTTTTGTTTGTTAGGGAGGAACCCTGTGCAAGCACTTCTGCTGTCATTCTGCAGGACTGGGGCAAGGGACAAAAGGGCCTTTTCTCTCCTTTAATCACCTTTTTTATCCTTTTCTTTTTTAAATTTTTTTTACCCTCTTTAGTTTCATTTTCATCCAGCAGGAGTTTGGGGCAGAGCAGAGGTGCCCAAAAATCAAACCCAAGCAATAAAATCCTTGCTCACCACCACACTTCGTGTGGCTACTGATGCCAGAGCCTCCCTCATCACCAGTCTGAGGGGCATGTAGGGATGGCTGAGGCAATTATTAAACCAAAATGAGAAAGTAATTACAGCTGTGGACTCTAATTACTGCAAGGTGAGTTTGAAAAAAAAAAGGCTGCACAGCTCTCCCTGCCGTTCTGGGGCTTCCTGCTTACCTCGGTGGGGCCACGGCTAAACCATGGTTAAACCACGGCTACCAGCCCTGGTCTGGCTAAAAAAAATAAAATAACTTTCCAAAATGCACTGGTGCTAACAAGCTAAACTGGTGCCAGGTGGTTAAGCCTGGCTTAGGAGCAGCGCTGAGCTGAGTTTTATTGATTGAAACGCAGGCACCGCACGCAGGCTCTGCTCTCGGCGCAGGGGGAGTCACCCTGCAAATGAAGAGCTTTTATTATTATTTTCTGCCTGCATCCCGAAGGAAATCAAGCTTATTTGTGTTTGCCCACACGTGCTGGTTTGCCCATCCCTGCCCTGGGAGAAAGAGGTGCAAAAGTGGGGCTGGGCTGCTTGGAGCTGTCCTATTCCTGCATTTTTCCACTCTTAAGGGAGAGTGGCACTCCTGGAATGCATTTTCCACCAGGACATCACCTCCAGCCCTGGCAGGGATTCTGGCAGTGGCCACAACCGCAGTGGTGCCTGGCAGGTTACAGGTGGTGCATTTTTTTTTGGTGTATTTTTTTTCTTTCCTGGCAGCAGCACTGATTTAAATGTGCGTGGAATAAATTGCTCAGTGCCTGATTTCAGTGGGAATTAGATTTCTAAATAATTCCCAGGCTCTCCCTGTTGTGTTTCAGTTTATTCTGCAAAATGTTGTTTGCTTGCAGACGAGGGGTGCTAATGTATATTAAGGGTGCTACACAAGTCAGGCTTTCCTGTGAAGCTTCAAAACACCATTAACATTTGCATGGCAATTTCTCCTTTTCCCTTCACAAAAAAAATATTATCCCTTGCCTGCATCCAAAACAGCAGAATTTTTAACTTCCAGGAATCATGAATATTTTTCTCTCCTTTTTATTTCCCTTCTTCTCTCTCCTTCCCAGCGAAAACATTTCAGCTGGAAAATCCTCATCATTGCAATACTGACCTTTGCAAAGGGCTTTAAATCCTTGAGTGGAAGTAGCAGGTAAGTGCAAAGTTTTATTAACTGATTACCTCTGTGGTTTTGACTACATTGGTAGTCAAATTTGATTTAGAGGGGCGGGCGTGCAAAAATAAAAATCAGCTTCCTGACATGATTTTGGCTGGCTGCAGCCTGAGCCGTGTCCTGCAGGATCAGCTCCCCTCCACCTGATTCAGGAGAGCAAATCGAGTGCAAACTGATTATTAGCTTCTCCTCTCGGATATCTCATTTAAATCTGCGCCGTGTTGTGGAAGGAAATGAATCATTCCAATTAAAAAGCTGAGAAAATCAGGGAGCTGGGCGGGGGGGGGAAGAGCCTTTGGGGAGGAGTATTCAGCTGGTGCTGGGTGGCTCTGCCCCAGCACGGGGACCTGGTGGGGCTGCAGACCCCAGCTGGGGACACTTTGAAGCCTCTGCTCCCAGACCTGGGCGTGGTGGGGCCGTGTCCACGTCTCCCCCTGGAATCTGGGGTCACACACCTGCCCTGGGCACTATCTAAAGGCAAAGAGCAATCCCAGAAGCTGGAAAGAGCAGGTGCTCAACCTCTCTCCTGCCTTCTGAATGTCAGTGGGGATAAAACAGGTAAATTCCTCTTCCCTCCCCCTGCTTTTTTTTTTTTTGTATTCCACATTGACAAGAGTAATAGATATGAAACACCACGACAATGAAAGCCCAGACTTTCTCATGCCTTTGCCTCTCTTACTTCCAGGCTATTTACTGAGAAGTATTTACTGGAAAGTGCAAGAAACAAAATGTTCTGAAATGCTGCAGCAAAATGGAGGGGAAAAAAAACCCCCAGAATAATATAAAACATGTAAGCAGCTTGATCAAAATGAAGCAATATTGACAGAAAATGGGGTTTTAAGTAGCAGGACAACAGCAACTCAGATGGATTTCATTCTTGTGGTATTACAACGCTAAGCCAAGCACCTGGAAGAGAGAGAGAGAGGGGAAAATAATCACGTTTCCCTGGTTTAGAAAATCTTTTCCTTGTCATTTAAAAATACACATGACAAGTGAAAGCTGTGCAGAGTCCTGCTGGAAAAACATGGAGCTGGGACTTGGAGGTTTTCCCTGCTCCTGCTTCCTAAACCCCCATGGGTTAAGGAAATTCATCCCTTGTGCCTCAGTTTCCCCTCTGCAGAGCACTGCTCCCCTTTTGTCACCTGTTTGCCACACAAATGCTTCCAAGTGTGGGCTGACTCCTGATCAGAAAGCAAAAAAATTGGATAAAGGAATGGAGGAAGGAGCAGCTGTCCCTCCAAATAATAGGAGTGAGGCACAGCCCTTGTCCCACACTGCAGGGCCTTGCTGCAGTTTTGGGGCTGAGAGGTGGATGAGATGCCAAGGATGTCCTTGGGGATGGCAGGATGCAGCAAAGCCAGGCTGAGGGTTTGGGGGGGACATTTGGGGCTGTGTTTCTCCTACCAGCAGGCCAGGGACATGATCTCCCAGGAGGTCACCACCTTCCTGGGATGCCCTTGGAGAGGGCAGAACACAGGGAGGAAAAGGAAAACCTTTTCACTTGGCCCCAGGTAGGCACAGCTGCCACTGCTTTTCCCTGCAGGAGTGAAGGCAGCTGCCTCCCAAAATCCCCCAGTTCTGCCTGCCCCTCTGCCCAGGACACAAGAGGAATTGGTGTAGAGGAATTCCAGCTCTGGTGCTGCCCCACTTCCCAGAGCAACCCCAGCCAAAAAGTGCCAGTCCCTTTCCACACCTCCCACCGGATCCTCTTTGAAAACAACGCAGGGAAGGCCAGGGAAGCAGATCAGTGGGGAGAGCCTGGGCTCTTTTCTCTCCTTGTCTCCTGTTCCTCCCGGCGGTGTGGAGAGCTGCCAAAGCCCCTCAGCCTGTGGCACTCGATAAAGCTCTTGTACAGCAGGGCTGGGAGCAGTATGGGCAGCGACAGGCAGGGCCTGGGAACAGCCACGGGGAGGGCAGGGAGAAGCTTGGAGGGTTAAAAACAAAACAGAAAAGGGCTCTGATGTCATTTTGGGTTCAGGTGGGGAGAGGGGACAGGCAGGCTGGAGCTGGGTGTCAGGAGCAAATGGGGACCTCTCCTGCTGCACCACTGCTGCAGGCAGTGCCCTGGAGGCTGCAGCAGTGGCAGTGAACACGCAGGGGCCGTGTCAAATGTCTCTGGAGCAAACCTGGATGCAGGGACAGACTGGGGAATGAGGGGCTGGAGAGTAGCACCACGGGAAGGGACCTGGGAGTTGTGGTGAGGGCAGGCTGGACGTGGGTCAGCAGTGCCCTGGCAGCCCAAAGGCCACCGAGTCCTGGGGACATCAGGCCTGGCTGGGCCAGGGGAGGGATTGTCCTGCTCTGGGCTGGGGTGGGGTGGCCTCACCTCCAGTGCTGGGGACACAAAATGAATTGATCCAAAGCTGTTGGAGTGTCCAAAGGAGGGGCATGGGGATGGGGAAGGATCTGGAGGGGCCACATGAGGAGCAGCTGAGGGCACTGGGATGGTTCAGCTGGAGGAGATGAGGGCAGAGCTCTGGGGCTGCAGCTCCTCCCCAGGGGCAGCTCCACCTCTGCTCTGGGACAGGGACAGCACCCAGGGCACAGCTGGAGCTGGGCCAGGGCAGGCTCAGGCTGGATTTCAGGAAAGGTTCTTCCCCCAGAGGGTGCTGGCACTGCCCAGGCTCCCCAGGGAATGGGCACGGCCCCGAGGCTGCCAGAGCTCCAGGAGAGCTTGGACAGCGCTCCAGGGATGCCCAGGGTGGGATTGTTGGGGTGTCTGTGCAGGAACAGGGGTTGGACTGGATGATCCTGGTGGGTCCCTCTGGCCCAGGATATCCCATGATCTATGAATTCCTGCCCTGCCATGCTTCCCACACCCACCCTGCTCTGCTCACAGCCTCCTCAGGCCATCCCAGCCAGGGCTGGGGACCCTGATGGATCAAAGGCACAGCGGTGGCCAAACCCCATCACTGACACCCTTCCTAACTTCACCCAGATCAGTCCCCAGGCCATTCCCTGGAGGCTTTTTGGCTGCCTTTCATGCAGGTTCTTTTAATGCAAAGTTATTTTAATGCTGTGCTTTGCATTCTGCTGCTTCCCCTCTCCGCTGTCAGCGGCCGCTGCCACACAAGGTTAAAGCAGCCGAGCTGGACCTGCTGGAATGTTGTGCACGGATGGGCTGGGGGTGCTCTGCCTGCCTCTGGAAATTGGGGGTTGTGGGGCACTGCTGAGAAGTTGGTGCTGAAGAGGGATGGCTCCTGAACCCCGGTGTGAGGCTCCACAAGATGTTTCCTGGGATCAAGAGGGAATTGCCGGGAGAGAACTCCCTGCTGTGAACAGACACAGGGAGCACCAGCCAGCCTTTGAAACCCTCAGCACCTGTTTCACTGCCCAGATGTGCCCAGATGTGTCTGGGGGTTGTCTCAGTCTCTCGCTGATGTTACAGGAGAGCTGGGGCTCCCAGCTCCCCCTCCACCACCTGCCCCGAGGTGGTTGGTGATATTCAGATCCGGGCAGATTGCCCCAATCCACTGGAAAACTACCAAAGCTCTGGGTTGGGGTGTTGTTTGCATGTGGGAACATGATAAACGCTGGACTGCGTTAGTGCTGGCTAAGAATTGCCATCTGATCCTGAGGTTTTCCAGGTCCCAGGGAACTTTCCCAGCTCGGCAGGGGTGTTGGAGGGAAGGCGGGAGCTCCGCAGCTCCTCCCGTGGCTGCAGGAGAGGAGCTGGCAGCAGCAAAATGTGACGGGAGGGATGTGCTGAGGCTGCTGGACACTGTCCTCATCACCAGTTATGCTTTTTAATATAATTTTTGGCGATTTTTCATCCCCCAGACTCGCTCTGGAGCCCGGCTTGGACACTTTTTTGCTGAGGAGATAAAAAGCAGTGCATTAGAAAATGATGAACGAGCTGCAAAGGGTTAAAGGGAACATTTGTATAAAAACAATGAATCCCATTTTTGCTTGATTGGCACTTTAATTAGGCCCATGTCCTTTTGCTGCCACTGCAATCAGATTGGAGGAGAATGGGAAGCTTCCACACCGTTATATTTATCTCAAGATTACAAGATTTCCATTTTTTTTTCAATGCAAAGGGAGAAAAAAAAATAAAAAAAGAAAAAGAAAGAAAAAAAAAAAACCCCTGCTACTTTATAAAAGTGGCGAGGGAACGATATTATTTAGGGCTTGGTGAAAGTGTGGCTTCTTGATTGCAGCACAAGAATTAATCTTATTATGTTAACAAGGGATTGTTATGCTAAGGAGAAGAGGGAAGAAAAGTTCTGTCTCTCAAGTCTGCCAGGAACAGGCCGGGACTGCGCAGGCTCCGGTGCCAGCCTTGAATTTAAGAGCTCCAGTGAGAAGGAGCCAAAAGTCCTTGTGGTTTTTACAAGGCAATTTCCCTCGTTTTCGGGGGAGGTTGTAACTCCGGCTCCGGGAGTCTCCGGGGAGCGGCTCCAGATCAGCTGGGCTGGGAAATGATGGCTCAGGTGACACCTGTACCCAGGCACAGCCCGAAACCCCAGAGCAGCTGAGGGTGGGAAATGATGGCTCAGGTGACACCTGTACCCAGGCACAGCCCAAAACCCCAAATCAGAGCAGCTGAGGGTGGGAAATGATGGCTCAGGTGACACCTGTACCCAGGCACAGCCTGAAACCCCAGAGCAGAGCAGCTGAGGGTGGGAAATGATGGCTCAGGTGACACCTGTACCCAGGCACAGCCTGAAACCCCAGAGCAGAGCAGCTGAGGGTGGGAAATGATGGCTCAGGTGACACCTGTACCCAGGCACAGCCTGAAACCCCAGAGCAGAGCAGCTGAGGGTGGGAAATGATGGCTCAGGTGACACCTGTACCCAGGCACAGCCCAAAACCCCAGAGCAGAGCAGCTGAGGGTGGGAAATGATGGCTCAGGTGACACCTGTACCCAGGCACAGCCCAAAACCCCAGGGCAGCTGAGGGTGGGAAATGATGGCTCAGGTGACACCTGAACCCGGGCACAGCCTGAAACCCCAGAGCAGCTGAGGGTGGGAAATGTGGCTCAGGTGACACCTGTACCCAGGCACAGCCCAAAACCCCAGAGCAGAGCAGCTGAGGGTGGGAAATGATGGCTCAGGTGACACCTGAACCCAGGCACAGCCCAAAACCCCAGAGCAGCTGAGGGTGGGAAATGATGGCTCAGGGGACACCTGTACCCGGGCACAGCCCAAAAACCCAGAGCAGAGCAGCTGAGGGTGGGAAATGATGGCTCAGGGGACACCTGTACCCAGGCACAGCCTGAAACCCCAGAGCAGCTGAGGGTGGGAAATGATGGCTCAGGTGACACCTGAACCCAGGCACAGCCTGAAACCCCAGAGCAGCTGAGGGTGGGAAATGATGGCTCAGGTGACACCTGAACCCAGGCACAGCCCAAAACCCCAGAGCAGCTGAGGGTGGGAAATGATGGCTCAGGTGACACCTGTACCCAGGCACAGCCTGAAACCCCAGAGCAGAGCAGCTGAGGGTGGGAAATGATGGCTCAGGTGACACCTGTACCCAGGCACAGCCCGAAACCCCAGAGCAGAGCAGCTGAGGGTGGGAAATGAGGCCCAGCAGGGCTTTACACCCACATAAAAGATGACTCTGAGCCCGTGGAAGAGGAGGAAATGGGACACTGGAGATTTCCAGGTCCTCACCTTCACAGGAAACGTGTCTTTGTGGGAAAGAAGGGTCACTTTATCCACTGAAACACAGGGGAAAAAATTGTTCTGCAATGCTTTTGGTGCTTTCAGGTGTAAAAAGAGAAACCTTTGGGTAACCCTGAAGCTCCTTCCCCACCTCCCAGTCTCCAACATCTGCAGTGTGGGGAATAAACCTTCCCCAGCGTGTGGCCACATCCTCCCTGCCACCTCCCTGAGCTGGTGGTGCTACAGGGCCATGAGCAAGAGCTCCCAGTCAGTATCCAGCCCCACTTTTCCCTCTTTTATTTTCCCCAGGAAGCTTTCAGAGCCCATGAGCAGCACGAGCATCTCTGAAAGCAAAAGTTGGCTGCAAAATTCCAGCCCGTCCCTGGGCTTTGCTCAAATCCAGGCAAAGGCATTTGTTGTGCACTGGAATAGTTTATTCTTCGAGCAGAGATAGAAATGATGCTGTTTGATTGAGGTGGCTAATTACACAGCTTGGAAAGTAAATTACAGCTATCAAATACCCCAGTGAATATTCCCTTACAAATAGGCAGGGAAGAAAATGAAATTTTTTGGGTTTGCTGGCAATTTGGAAATAAAAACATTGTCTCTGGTGGCGAATGTAAAACCAATCCCTTTCAAATTCTTCTGCAACTGCTAAATTCAAATGGTGCTTTGCTGCAGACCAACCAGACAGTTCACCCTGATAGCTCTAAGCTACTTTTATTTTTCCTGTTTTGCGGGTTTGTGTTTCTTTGTGACTTTTGGAAACACTTGCCCTCTCTTTGCCATCTAATCTTTTTCAGTGAAAAATATTAATAGCAAGTTTAAAACCAGATAAAACTGCCCAAGTGGAGTAAAAAAATCTTTATCATACAGAGCAAATTGCTTGGCAGAAAAAGTTTAATAGGAAAAAACCCACCCTGAGCCATCCATCTCCTCAATTAGTAAATACACAAAAGTCTGAATTTCATCCCCACAGGCTGGAAAGATTTATAAGCAAGGATTAAAGTGAAGGGGAATGTGGGGAAGAGCAGCAAACGCCTGGATCGGGGCTGGGGGCTGAGCTGATCCATCTCCATCTCATCCCTGTCCCTCCCTGCCTGGATGAAATGGCTCTTTGGATGCTCTTTGCTCACCCAACCCCTCCCAGGAGATGCTGCTTTTCAGGGACCACACTCCAGAGCAACCCTTTATTTCACCTGCAGCCACACAAACTCGCAGCTCCTCTGAAATATCAACCTGCTGGGGCCAGGCTGCCGAGCTCTGCTTCCCCAAATCCTCCCCTCTGCCTGTGCTTTTGGGCCAGAGGACTGGAAGCCCGAACTTCCCACGCCTTGCTTTCCCCAGGAACACAACAGGTGCCTGGATGGGGGAGTCAGGGAATGTTTTCCAGGCCTTTTTGCTGCAGAACTCCTGCAGCAACGATTCCAATCTCCCCGTCCGCCTCCCTGCCGAGCCTCCAGCCTCTCTCCCTGGGTAATGAGAGCCAAGCATCTCTCTGGGTGTCTCTGCGTGCCTGTAAATCCCTGGGGCCTATTAGGAAAAGAAAAAAAAAGGAAAAGAAAAAGTCAATTTTCTCATCTTGTCCTCTGTCCTGGCCTTTAGGAACAAACACGAACCCCCAGCAATGCCCCCTTCCCAGCCAGCTCGGTTCCAACACCCTGGTGCAGCCCAAAGCAGCACTTCAGGGAGACTTTGGCACCTCCTGATTTGCCCCTTGCCACCCCTTTGTCCCCGGAGAGGAGGTGTTTTGTTGTGTGCCAGCAGCACGTGAGGTGCTCGGGGGATTTGTTATCCCATCCCCGGGGGTGCAGGGAGGGCTGGGGGTGGGTGTGTGGGATTTGCAGCCCCAAGGAGCCTGGGGGCCTTTGGGCTCTGTATGGGAGGAGAAGAAACAAGACAACAAAACACTGGGATGCGTGCCAAGGGGATCCCATCCGAGCCCTGATCCCGGAGTGGCAGCAGCTGAAACTCCTTTGGGATCTGGAAGAGGGCAAACACCTCGTGGAAGGTGCTGCTGCTCGGCTTGCTGGGCCCAAATGCAAAATGAAGCTTCTGTTTCATCATCAGCCACAACAAGTTGTGTTTCCTCTTCAATATCCAGCTGTTGGGGCTGAAAGTTTGATCCTGAGCATCCCCCTGCACACCCCTGGATATCAGAGCCTCCCAGAGCCACATCCCACTCTGCTGCAGCCACCCTGGGGATGGAATGGAAGGGGAAAACCCTGAGTGCTCTCTGTGCACCAAGAGCCACTGGCTGCACCTCCAGAGCGTGTTCCTGGACACAGACGGCCATGGCATGTCCTGGAGGAGGATTTTTTTTCCCTGCTGCATGACAGGTTTTGTCCTAGCACGGGTCAGAGAAAGCCCAGCCTTGATGGGTTTCATCTAATTTCAATTACAGCCGTTAGAGCGCTCGCTCACATGAGCGGAGCCTGTCCAAGAGGCCTGGACTGACAGCCCATTAGGGAGCAGTTATTTATAGCAGGCCATGTTAATTTTACAGGATCACAGACCAGTGATTCAGTGCCTGGCAGGGCTGAAAGGAATCACTCACAGCAGTAAGTGGGAGCTGACGTGAAAGCACCTCAGTGCAGCCAGGAGCTCCAGGGCCAGAGCAGCAGCAGCAGCAGCAGCACAGGAAAGGGTCACACGGAGGTGCTGGGGTGGGCTGTGGGCTGGGCACCCTCGTGGGGGATGCTGAGTGATCAAATCATCCCTTGCAGACCTTGTTTGGTGTGAACTGATGGGTTGAGACAGGGAGGAGTCAAGGAAATCCAGGGAAATGGGTGATTTGAGCTGCAGGGAGTGGACACGGTGCTGGGTGATGCTAAAGGGAAGGGGCTCCTTTCCTGCAGTAGCTCCAGGTTTTTCCAGCCCTGATTTGGGAGCTATGAAGAGCCCATGCTCTGGAACAGCTGCCTTTTCCTCCTCTCTGCTCCATGGCATTTTCTTGAACCACCAGGATGCCCAGTTCTGCAAAAGGGCTTTGCTCAGCCTTTATCTGCCCCAGCAAAGGGCCTGGAGACACTGAATGAAACATGTTGGAGATGAGGGAGGAGGAGGAACAGACAAAAAAAAATACAAAACCTCCTGCATTGTATTGAATTCCCTTGAATTTTAAAGTGCTTCACGCTTGAAGCTTCCTGGGTGGAAGAATAGAAGTGGGGAGAGGGAGAAAAGACAGGACAAAAGGAGCATTTCCCAGACGTGGCAAAGGATGGGCATGAATTGCTCTGGCTCTGGGTAGGGCCTGATCCAGATGGTGCTGGGGGACTTTTCCCACAGGCTTCGTGCAGAGCCCTGCTGAGGACAGCAGGTCCCAGGCTGGCTCTGGGGCTCTGAGGGGCTCTCCCCTTCTAGCAGCCCACGGTAATTTCAAGCATCCCAAAATGAGGGGGCAGCACAGTCCTGGGGTGGCTGCAGGGCAGGGCAGTGGCAGGATGGGGGCTGGCCTGGGAGTGCTGAGGACACAGCCGTGGGCAGATGGAGCAGCTCCCAGTGCTCTGCTCCCCGTGTCCCCGTGTGCAGCAGCCCCAGGAGCATCGAGGAGGGGCCGTGTCCCAGTGTGGCTCCCCCAGGCCAGCCCCACTCTGCCCCGGGGCCTCCTCTGTGCCCATGGAGGCATCAGAGGCAAACTGTGGGGATTTTGGCCCCAAACCCTCAGCACTGCACCCTCCAGAGCCCATTGGGAAATTTTCTCCAGGAGATCTTTTCTGGAGATCTGTGCTGGCAGCGTTTTCCCTGGCAGGGGCAGGGAGGCTCCTCCTGCTCCTGCAGCCAGGCTGTGCTGAGGCACACGCTGGCAAACAGCACAGACAGGCCAGTGCTGAGGGGAAGGACACTTTTCCTGTAATAAATATAATAAAGGGACTATAATTGCCCTGGAAGGTGACCCCTGGAGTGCTCCAGGGCCCTGTCCCTGAGTCACCCAGCGCATCTCCACTTGCAGACAGCACTCACACCCACATTTTCCTGCCAACCTCGCCCTGTGGGTGATGTCAACCTCTGACAGAATTGGGCACAACCCAATTAAACCCTGCTCCCCTTCTCCTGCCCAGGCAGGGCACCTCACCCCTGCCTGCTTGTCTGCCCAGCTCCCTCATCACAATCCCCCTGGACGTGGGGCTCCCCTTTTTTATGCACTCCTACAGCATCTCCTGCAGCCCTGACCTCAGCTGGGCCATGCAGGCCGTGAAATAATCTGATAATCACAGCACTGATAGCAGTAATCATCATCATAACCCTGGGCCTGCCCAGGGCACCTGTCACCTGGGCACGGAGTGGCACTGACAACCAGCTATTACACACCTACCATAATTAGAGAGGTGCCAGGGCTGGGTGTGAGGAGGGGAGTGGGGGGAGCAGGAAAACAAACCCAGCTCTCCCACTGGGGAGTTTGACAGGAGCAGCAAGGCGAGGGTTTAACTACCAGCCCAAAGAGCCATCCATGATGCAGGGGCAGAATGCTTTGGGCTGGAGGTGAACCCTGAAGATCACCTCATTCCACCCCTGCCACGGGCAGGGACACCTTCCACTGTCCCAGCTTGCTCCAAGCCCCAGTGTCCAACCTGGCCTGGGACACTTTCAGGGATGGGGCAGCCACAGCTTCTCTGGGCACCCTGTGCCAGGGCCTCCCCACCCTCTCAGGGTAGAATTTCTTCCCAATATCTTTTTCATCTAAATCCCTCGGAGCCCGTGGTGTTGCACAGAGCACTTCCCCTTGGATAACAGCTGCAGAATGCCCCCATTCCCTGGAAACCCCAGCCCACCCCCTGCCCTCCCTGCTGTTCCTGTCCCTGCTCTGGCACCTTAAGCCACCAGAATAAGCCCATTGCACGGGCCACTTCACCTCTCCCCCTCTACCTGCGAGGAATCCCAGCTCCTGCCATGCCTTTGATGCCTTCCCTTCAGCTGCCGCCGAGCAGAAATGCTCGTATCAGCAAACAGATGGCGGCTGAGGCATGTAGCATAAAATATATTTATCAAGGCAAACAGCTGTAGCCCATTTCATTCTGAAGATTTCTATTAAAAGTTCTCTGGAGCTACAAGCTGCTCCGGCTCTGCAGCCGGAATAAAGCCGAGGGGACAAATGGCTTTTTGCAGAGCCTTTCTTCCCCCTTCCTTGGCTCTTTTTTTTTCACTGCCTGAAGAAAGCCCAGCCCAGCTCCGTGGCTGTGGCACATTTGGGGGCATTTTTTAGATCACTGTTGTGCCCAACCATGTGCTCAGGGTGGGGAAAATTACCCAGAAAGGTGCCAGGAGCTCCAAGATTTTGGACAACACTGGGACATCAGACCTGCAGGGTGGGTCCCCTTCACTTCCAGGGGTCTCTCTACCCAAAGCCAAAGCACCCCAAGCCCCAGCCCAGGGTGGATGGCTTCCCACGGCCCTTTGGCAAGGCCTAGTTTGCAGTTTTCCTTGGTTTTACCCTGAAAAGGCTTTGCCACCCTATTTACACATCTACAGTGAGTGAGAAGGGCCAGGTTTGGAGGAAATGCAAAGTTTTGCTCAAGAGTAAATTCGTTTTCTTGGCAGACGGAAAATTCCCGGCGTTCGCCACGGGTTTCATTGAAACGTTGACAAATATCACGAAATCCTCCACGCAAATGGGAATCTCCATATTTTGTATTAAATATACTCTCTCAGCCTTGCTGCAGTGACTCACGGAGAGCCCTCTCCAGTGTGGCCCCAGCTGGGCAAAGGCATCCCCAGAAGGGGACCTGCCGCCCCCTGAGGTCGCCTGGCCACCAAGGCCAGGACTTTGGGAATGCCCAAAGGTAGAAAACGTGACTTGGGGAGGAGATGGGCTGAACATGGAATGATCTAGAAGAGTAAAACCATGGAGCTGCCTCTGCTTCTTCCCTATGGATGTGCCACCTCTTTGCATCACCCACTGCTGTCCCAAATCCCCCTTTTCCCTGCATTTCTCTGCTTTTCCAAAATGATCCTCCCAGGCCCCAATCATAAACAACATTTTCTCCTCTCTCTTTCTTTTTCTTTTAAAAAAACCCCTTTTTTTCCCTTGCTTTTCTGTCTCTTTTTTTTTTTTCTTTTCTGTAAAATATTCCTGGCAGCCCCTCCTTTGTAACCGCCTGCCGCTTCCCCAGCCAACAGCAACGCATTTCATCCCAAACTCAGCTTTCTATTTTCAGGCGAGCGAGCAGTGGGATGAGGAGTTTGCCCTAAAAATGTGCTCAGAGGAGTCAGGCTGCCATATGTGCCTGGAGATGTTCCTCACCAGCCCCCTGAGTGGGGAATCCTGGCAGGGGCTGTGGCGTTACCCGGGGGCAGGGATTTGGCCAGCTCTCGGAAAAGACAAGGTGGAAAAGGGTCAGGTGGATGGTGAGGGGGTCACAAGCTGTGAACCCAAGAGGGAGGTTATTCCAGCTCGGCTGCTGGGGGTAATTCCCTCCCTCTCCGTGCCTCAGTTTCCCCAGTGCTGTGCATCGCTCTGCAAATTCCGTGTACAGGGGTGAGAGGGGGAAAATGGCACGTGTGGTGTTAGGAACAGGGAGAAGACACCAGGAGTTTCCTTTTTCACTCTGGGGGTGGAAAATGTGCCTCAATCCCAACACCTGCTCTACACCTCCTCTCCCTGGCCTGCTTGTGATGCCCCTTGGACCAGGTCCATGTGGGATGGATGCAAGGAAAACCTGCCAGAGGCACTTATCCACTTCCAGAGGAGCCTAAATGATTCCTTGATTACCTCATTACTGCTCCAGTAAACAGCTCAGCTCCTTGAGGGGTCACACTGGAGCTGTGCTGGCAGCTGAGGAGATCCTGGGGCTCCTGGAGGATCCCAGCACCCAGATGGGCCCCACACCTTCTGCCTCTGCCCTGAGCTGTGGTGGGGAGGCAAAGGGAATGGAACTGATGCCCCTTTTTGGAGTGTATTTGTCAGTCAGGGTTCATTATCAACCCAGAATGATTGCAGCCCAATAATTATGGAACCCCAGAATGGTTTGGGGTGGAAGGGACCTTGAAGCTCATCCCATACCACCCCCTGCCATGGCAGGGACATCTTCCACTGTCCCAGGTTGCTCCAAGCCTGGCCTTGGACACTTGCAGGGATCCAGGGGCAGCCACAGCTGCTCTGGACACCCCGTGCCAGGGCTTTGCACCCTCACAGGGAGGAATCTCTTCCCAATATCCCATCCATCCCTGCCCTCTGTCTCTGATGTCTTTGCTCTGGGCTCTGTGACAACTTTGGAAAGCGCTTGGAAGCAACTGTGTAAATAATGATGCCAAAAGATTCTGGGGATGGGTGGATGGATTCCGAGGGTGCTGAGGGGGGCGGGATGTGCTGAGTATTTGGCCTTTTTACTTCACTCATCCCAGAGATTTTATGGCTTTCAAAGCCCTGGGGAGGACTGTCCAAACTGCCACACGTCTCCCGGATTTGGAGACTGGGACGTGGCCACAGCAGGGGAAAAGGGAGCTGCATCTCACCTCCAAAGGAGAGACATGAAGGGAGAGGCAGAGGAGAGAGATCAAAACAAGAGAGGCAGCAGCAGGAGGCAGGAGAAGAAAGGCAGCAGGAGAACAAGACCGCTCCCAAAATATCCCCCGTGTTTCCTGCGCCGCAGACCAAAGCTCGCAGTCTGGAAGGCTTTTTGCGAGGGGAAGAGGCTCTAAGCTCTGCTCAAAGCTCTGCCTCGGGGTCCCTGGGGAGCCGTCCCTGCGCCGAGCCGGGAGCGGCTCCCGCTGCGCCCCGGAGCGGCCCCTGAGGGGCTGCCTTTGATCGGAAACGCTCCAAATTCTTCCTGAGATGGAGCCTGAAGAGGAAAAGCTCCACCTTGTCTCGGTTTCATTGGGTTTTTGGTTTGTGGGTTTGTTTTTTTTTTTTCCTTCCTGGCTGGTTTAGGTTAAACAGCAAATCCATTTTCAGGTGGGGGAACTGATTTTCTGGGTTAGGACCCACCTGCTTCACGTACTCCAAATGGATTCTGAGCACAGGAGCGGGAAAGGGAGTGATAAATCCCAAATATCCTGAAAGACATTCAAATATTGGCCACGTAGATAAGCAATATGAATTTGTTTCACCTGGCAACAGGTCAAGCCCCTAATCTGAAGGGATCGTGGCAATTTGGGAGCATCTCTTGTGCTCACCAGCACCGACTCACCCGGATGTGGGATGGGGCTGGGATGTTGGGCGGCTCTCACTGCTCGTTCCTGCTGCTGTGCTGCCGCTTGGGGACAAAAGGGTGTAGGGAAGAGCATAACCCTGCTCTGCACAGTGATTTCCCACCCCCTTCCCCACCCTTCTCTGGGCTCTTGCTGGTTTCCACCCCCTCCAGTCACATCAGCAAAGACGACCTGCAGCCAACAACCTGCCCCGTCCTCCTGAGGATTAAGATGGCACCTGGATAATGATCAGGGCGTTTTGGAGGGAATTTAAACTGGGAGTCATTGAGCAGAATTAACAACCCACCTGCCACCCCTGCCTTGTGCCCCCAAAGTGCCCTGAAAGGGGCTCTGAGCATCCCAACCAAACACCATCAGAGCTGAGGGGGTGTTAATACAACAGAGCCTAGAAATTGGGAATGAGATTAAAGAACACATTCTTGGGTTTGGAAGGGAAGAAAAAACCAAAAATCAAAAGTGCGAGTTTCCTGCATCTGTTGCTTAATAAGAGCCCTGATTTCAGTGCTGCTGGACTGACAACAGCCTCGGCGGGGTCTTTCATTTGGCCTCGGCAATTAAATTCCCTTTTATTACTGCAAGCAAAACCCCATTCGGCACATGGCAATTCCTTGGTGTCTCTCAGCCCTCTCCAAAGGCGGAGGGGTCAGTCCTTTCCCGGGGCAGAGGGGAGCAATCATTTTCTATGGACTGGCAGGGCCTGAAGGTCCTGGCAGGGCTGCAGAAACCCCACGGGACGAGCCCGGCTCTCCCGGCTCCTGTCCAGAGGGAGCTCTGAGCTCCACGAAGCTCATCCTCCTGAAAGGCACCTGGGTTTTATCCACACACATCCAGGGGTGGAGCATTTCCCATTCTGCTTGATAATTTATTCCCTGGGTTAATCATCCTTCCCTGCTAAAAATTCAGCCTAATTTTGATCTGAATGTGTCTGGCACCAACGTCCTGCAGCGACTGCTCGCTTTCTTTCCCTGCCCAGCCTCTTCTCCCTCTGAAGCTCTTGGATGTCATTACAGCTCCCTTTTTTTTCTGGCCCTCGAGTGATTTTCCTCCAGCATCTGCAATTTTGGCAGGCTCTTCTCTGCCCTCCTGGATTCCCATCGTGGGACCTGTCAGAGCCTCATCACACCTTAGGATAGATCTCAAAGCACCTAAATAATATCCGCGCCCCCCCGGGGCCCTTCTGCAGGATTAATTTTCCACTCCGAGATAGAAAAATGCTTTCCGGCTCCCCGTGTAAAATAAACAAGAGGCGCCGCTCCTTCCTCAAGCAGCTGCTTGGGGCTGATTTCCCTGGAACATTTGGGGATGCTGACAGCCCCATCGCCGCCTCCCTCCCTCCCTCCTCCCCTCGCCCATCTTTGCATCCCGTGACACGGTGAGGGCCGGGCGCAGGAGGAGATTAGCCCGGTGTCCGTGCCTCGGAGGAGCGCCGCTTCCCTTTTATCTCTGGGAAGCAGGCGGGCTGGACGTGAGCCCTGCAGGGATTTATCGAGGTGCCCTGGATCTGCCTCTTCCCCCTGCAGCAGCTCCTCTGCACCTGCGGAGCGCCAGCCCCGGCAGCAGCAGGGGAAGGAGCGGTGCAAAGGGCGTTTTTGTTTTGCCGAGGGCAATCCCATGGAAATTTTGTGCTGGAGTATCTCGGAGACGGCGCCTTTGGGGTCATCTCCTTTGCCCTCTCCTGGTAGCTGCTGTGGTGTTCCTGGGTGATGCTGTGGGTTTGCACAGACACAGAAACTCTCCGGCCTGTCCAGGTGTCGCCGTGGTGATTTTGGGGGCTCTTTGTGGCCACAGCAGCCCCGAGCAAAGCACAGGCACCGGGAGTGGTGCAGGAGGGAAGGGGCAGGAATGTGACAGTGCCGATGGTCACTGTGGGGAGCTGGGCTGGGGGGATGGAGCACGAGGCCACTGGGGGGTGGTTCAGACCCCCGAGTGCTCTCAGGGGTGTTTGGACGCTTCCTTTGCTCCCTGACCTCCAGGGATGTGTGATGTAGGCACCGTGGGGTACAGAGAATATTCCAGTCCTACCCAGAAACCTCCATACCCCATGGATGGACCTGCAGATCATCTTCATCAGCCAATTCCTTGTCCTCCTCCATGGGACCCTTTTCGAGGACACCCTTGGCTTCATCATCCTGATTTTTGCTGTTCCCATCACCTTGGGGGATGCTGCCCATCTTTGCCGTCGCATTGGGATGGGACAGAGAAGGAGGGACTGTGGGGAAAAACACATGGGAAAAGCCATCAGGGAGGCAGAGGAGCCCTTCAGCTTTATTGGAATAAAGGGAGAGAGTTCACTGGGCCACACGCCCTCAGGGTTTTCTCTCTCGGGGTTTCAGAGGGCACAGCTTCCCTTTTATCCCAACTCCCGGCTGCATGTTGCCCTCTGCCTTTCCCCATTGGCCGAGGTACTGGGAAGGTGCAGCCTTCCTGAACTGCCTACCCCATATCCCCCTTAAACCTGTCATTTTACCCCAAAGTTCAGCAGTTCAGGCTCCTGCAGACCCCACTTGTCTCTTTCAGGAGCTGAACTGTCTGGGCTCTGCAACAAACCGGCTGCTTCAGGTTGGTGGAGACATTCAGACCCATTTCAAAGCCTTTAACACCCAAATCCTCACCCATGGAATTGTTTGTAAGGACACGGGCACACATCCTCCCTATCAGGACCCTCCTTCCTTTTTTATGGGAGTTTCCTGGGCCTGTGTCTGTGGTGGGTGCGGATTGTACAGCAGTGGCTGTGGGAATCTTTGGGAATGTGTCCCCGGGAGCTGGGTCATCCCCTTTTCCCAGACGGGAAAGCTGAGAAGGGCAGAGATTAAAAGAGTGCAAAGCTGGTGTTTCTGGATGCTTGGCTGCATCCCGAGCCCTGTTTAAAAACGAGAACAGGCTGCTCTGAGCACTCACTAAATCAGGGCCCTGTAAATGCTCTCGGAGAAGCACTTAAAAATCACTCGGTGTTTTAAAGATCGTGTCCAGTGCTCGTGTCTGAACGGCCTCGGAACGGCTGCCGTGCCCAGCATCCCCCGATGTGGGAGCCTGGTCCCTCCCCGGGAGATCCCCATGCTCTTCCCAAAGGAGAACCGAACAATTAACTCCAGTTTGCAAACGGGGAGACCGGGGCGGGCTGTGGATTAGCCCTGAACTCCCATCACTGGGCCTCGTTTCCCTCCGGGCTGGGCTGTGGGTGGAGATACAGCTCCAGGGGAGAGCTGGCTCCGGGTGCCTCAGGTGCTGGGTGAGCCGTGACTCGGCTCGGCCAGGCTGGAATGTGCCAGTCCTGAGGAGGTACATGTGCTTTCTGGCTGGATGAGTATTTTCTGGCTGGATGAATATTTCTGGCTGATGTGGGGGTCCTTGGGAAAAAGAAAAAAAATACATTTTCCCTTCAGTTTCCCCTGAGCATCCCTCCCGTCCCGCGGGGATGGAGCGGTGCGGGCTCCCCAGACCAGCAGTCCCGCTCGTGCATATCAATCCCGTTTTTATTTCACTCCCTGCCCCTTCCTTCCCCATCTCCACGCTCAGGAGGCGCTCCCACCTCCTTGGCAGGGAGCGAGGAGGCTGCAGGTTTGCAGGGTGCGACACAGGTACAGTATTTCACAGCTGGTTGCTTTGTAATGGGATTCTTTTATTGGGAGTTGTTTCCCGGGATCTGGCTCTGATTAGCAGATGCAAATCCTGCCCTGCATGCTGATGGATCCACTCTGGCCCCGGAGCCACCGGGACCCGAGGGAGGGTCGCGGCTGTTGGGGAAGATGAAAAAGGAAAGCCTTATAAATATGACTGCTTAGGTTTTGAGAATATGAAACCTATAAGTAAAATAGAATTGAAAGCAAGTTTCGATGTTTAGAGCCTTAGTTACTGGACAACTGGAGAACAACAGTGTGGCTGCTGAAGGTAATTAATCCCCTTTTGATTAAACAATGCCCTTCTCCTCACCAAAAGTCCAAGGGTCAGAGCAGACCCTACTAGCTTGGCAGGAGGGGTCCAAAGAATAGTTTTTAGGGTTTAAAATTTAACACAGCATGGTCATGTAATGATTCTTATAGGCTGTGTGTAAATGCTATAGGATTTGTATCTTGTATTAGATTGGTTGGTGTAATTTAGAATATTCAGTATAGAAGAAGATTGAAGGTATTGTAACGGGAACTTCTCTTCTCTTCTCTCTTCTCTTCTCTTCTCTTCTCTTCTCTTCTCTTCTCTTCTCTTCTCTTCTCTTCTCTTCTCTTCTCTTCTCTTCTCTTCTCTTCTCTTCTCTTCTCTTACTTGGCTCTCCTGCTCTTCTCTCTCTCTCTCTGCTCTGAGCTGTGGCTGGCAGCTCTCAGCAGGGCTCTTTTACCCACGCCCTATGCAATAAATCACATTTTCCAAGACCAGCCTTGACTCCAGAGATCTCTCATCACCGTCCTCCCCGGATCCCACACACGACAACGCGGATCGGGCAGGACACCTCGGCCCGTGCCCTGCACTGCTCCAGTCTGTCTGTGCATTTATAATGCGTATTTTGGAGTTGGCTTTTTGCAAATACTGAGTTGAACGCTGTACATACAATGTAAGAAGGTCGTACTGTATTTCCTTTTTATTTGTGGAATTTAAAAATGCAATGAATGTATATTCTTTAATTGTAACGTAGTAGACTGTTTTTTGGTTTGGTTTTTTTTTTGGGTTTTTTTTTTTTTTTTTTTTTTTTTGGTTTTTTTTTGTGGCATCTAAAACCGACCAGAGGGTGGGAGATGCCGTCCCACATCCCTGCGTGAAGATTCCTGGTAAAGAACAATTGAATCTCTGATGGCCAGACCCTTGGAAAGAAGGATTTATGAGACCTGACCAGGCCGAGAGGAGCCCTGCACAGATAAAAACTGCATACTTGGGGAGTTTTTGAAACCTACAAAGAAAACGTATTCAAAATAAATGTTTGAATCATGCATTAGTGTCTGATTGAATATGTAGCACAGGGATCCTTAAAAAGCAAGGATCTGAAAGGGGCGGTGTGCTGGTTTGCACCCTCGGCCGAGAAGCTTTGTTTTTCTGTCTCCTAATTGTCTATTTTAATTTCATTTTTATTAAACTTATGAATTTTTATAAAAGTGAACCTCGTTTTTCACGCCGTCAATCCTGGGAAACTCCCGCTTGGAGAGAGCGGGATGCAGCCGCAGGATGAGGGGCTGGCAGGTTGAGTTAGTGCTGGGAGAGCAGATGCACATTTAAACAAACCATCCGCTCTCGAGAAGAAAACAATGACTTAGTACTTCCTAATTACCATCCTGAAGTCGAGCAATTACTCCTTATTCACACGTGATTACCAAGAATAGCTTAAAATGAATAAACATTTGAAGAAAAAAAAAAAAAAAAAAAAAAGCCTCTTACTAAATTTTCATTAGCCACCACAGTGAGTAAGATATTTACACTCGGCGCAGCCCCCATAAACACAGACAAGATATTACTCACTAAATGAGTGAATTAGTATTGTGCTAATTGCCAGAAATTGTTATCAGGTTACTACAATTACTACGAATTCCCGGCAGGATCAACCCTTTTCTGTTATTTTTTTGAGAAATAGAAATCTTAGTGATGTGGTTGGTGCAGTTATAAATAATTGGGAGGCAAAAGGGCGAGGAGAGGAGAGGAGAGGAGAGGAGAGGAGAGGAGAGGAGAGGAGAGGAGAGGAGAGGAGAGGAGAGGAGAGGAGAGGAGAGGAGAGGAGAGGAGAGAGGAGAGGAGGGTGCTTGAAGCCCACATGGCAGCTCATACTTTATTTCTGAGACCGTGGGTCTGGGGTATGTCTGGGACAGGGCTGTGGGTGTTTTGGGTGGGAATTGGCAGGGGGTGGAAGTGATGGAAGTGGAAAAACGCACGAAAGCACAAGAACATGATTTCAGCCTTGTGCATCTGGCTCTTCATCATCCACGGCTGCCCAAACACCCACAGGGACACCAGACCGTGTGCCCGTGGGTGTCACTCCAGGAATCCCATCCCACCAGCCTGCCCACTCCGAATTCCCAACCTCACCATTTCCCCACTGCCTTCATTGCCCGGGGCTGCAGGACCCAAACTCAACTGTCCTTCTGTTCTCTGCCCATCACCATTGCTTTCTACGAGGCGGGTTCTACAAAAAGGGAGGCAGCAGAGAATAAAAAAAAAAAAAAAAAAAAAAAAAAAAAAAGGGATACAGGGAAAAATGTCAGAAGTTATTATCCTTTGATTCATAATTCCTTGTAAGCAAAAACTTGGTTCTCTGATGTTTTCTTCCTCTACTTCTAAAAGAAATGGCATAAAGAATAAAGGCATAACATGGTGGAGATTCTTGGTCAGCCAGAGGTGCCAAAGCAGGATTTAGGCAGGACTCTGGACTCTGGCAGTGCTGGAGCTTTGTAGACTTTTCCAAGGGGGCTGGTTTAGCTCACTCCTGCACCTCCGGGGTTTGGGGAGGAGGAGCCAGCCTGGGCATGGTGTTGTGCAGACAACCCGGTCTGTGCACCTAAAACCTGCCTGCTCCCCTCGCTGGATCGGTGGGTCTAATAAAAGATTTTATCTGCCCCCATAAAGCGTCTCCTCCGGCAGCCTCAGCCCCGGCACAGCTGCGGCTTTCCCAGAGCAGACACGCCGGGTATTGCACTTCGGGCAACACTTCTGCAAAATTGGGTGCTATAAATCCTCCTCGTTCCTTTCCCCTCGTGTGAAGCAGGGGATAATGAGCGGGACGTGTGAAGTCTTGATCAGCTGCTGCTGGTGCAGCACACCAGTGTTTTCAGATGAGAAGCAATGAGGGGGAAAAAAAAAAAGTGGTTATTAGAGCAGAAGCACATTAGAAATAAAATCTGACTTTCCATTCTGCCCCTGGAGCTCGACATCGCTGCCAGCCATGGCATTTCCATCAGGGCTCTGCTTGTTATTCCACGGTTGGATTTTGAATTCCCCACCCTGGAGCAGCTCAGATCCCGGGGTGTTCATCTGGGGTGGGAGGAGGTGGGGATCACTCAGCCAGTGACATTAATTGAGGTCCTGGGGGTGTCTCAGCCCGTGTAGGTCTGAGTGGGGTCTGTGGGCAGGTGTCAGGAGCTGGTGGCTTCAGACAACTCTTCCCATCACTCAGGAAAAGACTTTTGCATAGGATTGGAGCCTCCTTGCAGGTCTTTATTATGTATATTAATATATGTAATAGATAAAAGAATGTTTCAAATGTTGGGGGGAGCAAACAGACCCCTATTTTGAACCTCTGGGGCTGATGCACAGGTGGAGTGAGGGAGAGTGTCGCAGTACAACACAAAATGAATGACACTCACACACTGAGGTGTCCAAGGCAAAAAAGGGAAGTTTATTTACAGACCTCATTATTTATAGAATTCCAACAGTGACCATGGATTGGAGGAAGGAAATCGTCCTCTCCAACCACACTGGTCAACCCAACAGTCCATCAACAGTCTCCTCCTTATGAGAAGAATGTAAACATGAAAGGACAGCAACAACAACTATAGGTTGTTTATGTGAAAATCCTGAGAAAGTCCATTGCAAAAAGTAAACAATCAGAAGGCTGAAGTAGAACTTTAAAAAAAACCAGAGAAGAACAGAGAAAAACCAGGGCAACAGGAGAGCATTTGCAGATGTTTGCAGGTGTGTTGGGTCACGGTGCTGCCGCTCAGTCAGGACCCTGCTGCCCCCTCAGAGCACGGACACGGGGCTGGAAACGCCTTTGGAAATCGGGTCTGAGCAGCCAAAGTTTTCAGTCCACTCTTGAAAATAATGAGGGAGATTTAAAAGCAAAAGGAAGGACAGAAGAAGGCAGCGATTTGGGTTCTGCCCTCTGTGAATTTGGTGGCTCTGTGGTGCCAGCTTCACACGCTCGTGCTTGGGACTGCAGGATGGAGAAAAGGAGAGTCCTTGTGGACAGGGATCCAAGCCCCTGCCATGTGCCTCCTTGTGCTCCCCCTCCCTACCCTCAGCCTGCACCTTGCTGGAGGCCAGAGTCCTGCTCCTTCAGCCCTGGAAATGGGCAGGATCCAGTGGCAAATGGACATAACTGGTGCAGCCTTGACCCTAATGTGCCCAAAATGAGCTGGAGGGATGCTGAGCTTGGAAAGAGCCGGGAGACAGGGAGGGAAAATGAAGGAGCTGCAGGAAAGGGATTTGAAGAGCTTCCTGTGGTATCATGGCTTAAATCCCTGGTGCTCCATGGCTGAATCCTCCACCCTGCCAGACTCTGCTGACCCTGCCCCGTTGGGAGAGCAGCTGGTGGCTCTGCAGGGACAGTTCTGCTGGGCTGTGGCTGCTGGCCCCATGGACACCCCTCTATCCATCCATCCATCCATCCATCCATCCATCCATCCATCCATCCATCCATCCCTCCCTCCATCCATCCATCCATCCCTCCATCCATCCCTCCATCCATCCCTCCCTCTATCCATCCACCATCCATCCATCCATCCATCCCTCCCTCCATCCATCCCTCCATCCATCATCCATCCATCCATCCATCCCTCCCTCCATCCATCCATCCATCCATCCATCCCTCCATCCATCCACCATCCATCCATCCATCCATCCATCCCTCCATCCATCCCTCCCTCTATCCATCCATCCATCCATCCATCCATCCATCCATCCATCCCTCCATCCATCCATCCACCATCCATCCCTCCATCCATCCATCCATCCATCCATCCATCCATCCATCCATCCCTCCATCCATCCCTCCATCCATCCATCCACCATCCATCCCTCCATCCATCCATCCACCATCCATCCATCCATCCATCCATCCATCCATCCCTCCATCCATCCCTCCATCCATCCATCCACCATCCATCCCTCCATCCATCCATCCACCATCCATCCATCCATCCATCCATCCATCCATCCATCCATCCATCCACCATCCATCCCTCCATCCATCCATCCACCATCCATCCATCCATCCATCCATCCATCCATCCACCATCCATCCCTCCATCCATCCATCCATCCATCCATCCATCCATCCATCCATCCATCCATCCCTCCATCCATCCATCCATCCATCCCTCTATCCATCCACCATCCATCCATCCATCCATCCCTCCATCCATCCCTCCATCCCTCCATCCATCCATCCCTCCATGCTGTCCACTTGACCTGCCCGGGCTCAGGGCCCCGCCGGGAGCAGGGGTGGCTGCTGGGGTGAGGGAGCAGGATCTCTCCCCGGCTCCTAAGCATGAGTCAGCAGCATCCCTGCCTTCAAAGCCGGCTGCTCTCGAGCAGGCATTTGCATTTCAGAGAGCTCCTGCTCCGCTCCCCCACTGACAGCGTTTAGCTTTTGTTTAAAGCCGGGCTCCTCCGCAGCGCTGCCGGAGCGGCCGAGTGCGGGAGACAAGAGGCAGGAGCCGCTGGGTTTGATCATCCCCTCCTTTGTCTCTGACAACGCCTCCCTCCACAAGAGGAGCCTCTCGCAAAACCCCAAAATCCTCTGCCGAAAAACAGAGATGAAGGCTGAGGGGGCTGAGGCCGGGACGTGCTCACACCACCTCCTCAAATCCGTGTGGGTTTATCCCTTGGGGTGGGGCATTGAGCTCGGGATGGGAATTGTCACCCCCAAGAGCTGCAGTACCCCAGGTCTGGGGCCACCAGCACAGGGAGGGTGTGGAGCTGCTGGAGCCAGGCCAGAGCAGCCCCTGGAGATGCTCCAGGGCTGGAGCCCCTCTGCTCTGGGGCCAGGCTGGGAGAGCTGGGGGTGCTCACCTGGAGAGGAGAAGCTCCAGGGAGAGCTCAGAGCCCCTGCCAGGGCCTAAAGGGCTCCAGGAGAGCTGCAGAGGGACTGGGGACAAGGGATGGAGGGACAGGACACAGGGAATGGCTCCCACTGCCAGAGGGCAGGGATGGATGGGATATTGGGCAGGAATTGTTCCCTGTGAGGGTGGGCAGGCCCTGGCACAGGGTGCCCAGAGCAGCTGTGGCTGCCCCTGGATCCCTGGCGTGTCCAAGGCCAGGCTGGACAGAGCTTGGAGCAGCCTGGGACAGTGGAAAGTGTCCCCTGCCCATGGCAGGGGTGGGATGGGATGAGCTTTGAGGTCCCTTCCAATCCACACCCTTCTGGGATTTTGTGGTTTACAACTACAAATGTAGATTTGCAAATCTAAATGCAGATTTGCAAACAGGCATTTTACCCCAAACACTTGGGCAGCAAAACTTCCCAGATGGCACCAGGCAGATGCAGTGGGTCACATGTGCCATTCTCTTCCATTTCCACTCACTAATTCCTTCACTGGAAGCAAAACCCCAGCAAACGTGGGGAATCTGTTCAGCCACCCAACACCTGGGTGAGGACAAAACCAGCAAGCTCAAAAGAAAAGTCCAGATTAGTTTGTATTTCCTTATTCATTCCCCTATTGGTTCTGATTTTCCTTCTTTTTTTTTAAAGGAAAAGGAGGAACGTGTGGAGTTATTTCAGTGTTTTGAAGCGATTCTATTTACTGGGAGCTGAGAGGATTGATTTACACAACATGGGGAATGCAGAGAGGGTGAAGGAGATCCTGGAGCAGAGCAGCAGTGTTTGATTTCAGGGCTGCTTTGCTGTGAATTCTAATGCCAGGAGCAACTTCAACCCGTGGCCAGCTGAAAATGAAGGGCTGGGAATTGTTTTGCTGAAATTGGGATTAGGAGTGAGAGAAAAAAGAGCACCTCGCTGTCCAAAAGGGGTTCTGCAACCCTGTCTTGGTGAGAAATAATCAAGTTTTAGTTGTTTATGGATTTCCTTCAAGGTGGTGGGGGGATTTTTTTCTGTTGTACCTTTATTTTTTATGCCATTTCTTTTAGAAGAAATGGAGTAGAGGAAGAAAACATCAGAGAACCAAGTTTTTGGCTACAAGGAATTATGAATCGAAGGATAATCCAAACATTCAATTCACAAATTGTTCATTTAATATGGTGGAAAGTTGCAAACAAGCCCAAACTGCCACTTTTTGGGATAGTTCACTTTCCAGAACACAAGAGGGAATTTAATGGGAACAACATACACTTGAGAAGCTTCTTTTGGGGTTTCTTGATCTCAAACCTTCCGAGCTCTCAGGTTTGTTCTCCCAATATACAAACGAAATTCCCCACATCAGCATCTCCCCAAGGGGAAACCTCACCCCAGCCCTACACGTTGCCCTTGGTCTGCCCCAATTTTTGGAAACTCTTTCCAGCCTGAATTCTTGTCCTGCTGAAAGCCTGACCTGGTGTCTTGTGACCTTGAGGAGAGCAAAGGAAAAGGCCAAAGCTGCTGCTGTCAGGAGCAAGAGACACCAGGAGCCAGTGGCTTTGCCACTCCTCTTCCAGAGCCTTTATTCCCTGCAGAGGCTGATTCAGATCCCCGGGACTTCAAAACTCCCCAGATTTTTCCCAAGTCCTACGTCAATCATTGCAGAGCTGCAATATTCCAAATGAAAACCTCAGCCTTCATCCTCCATGCCTTTATTCACCTGTTTCTCATTGTCCTGTGGGAAAAGCATTGCTTTGCTGTGGGAGAGGGTGGATTGAAGGGATGTGGCGGGGATGTCACTCCTGCCATGCTGTCCCCTCTGTGATCCAGTGATGCTGTTGTACATCACAGTGACACAGACTCTGATTTAGAAGGTTGAAAATGACTGTCTTTCTTTTGGGGAATTTCTTCCCTTTTACACTATTTTACAGAGAACAACTCAATGGGTGAAACAAAGACAAACCTCTACAATCGCATTGTACATTCACAATCACAATCACATTGACATCAAGAAGTCCCTCCTAGGGAAAGGAATGTAAACATAGGTTACAGTTAGAAAAACTTGTCTCTTGTTGACAGAAAACTGGGAAAAGAGTTTCAGAAACCCAAAACATCTCAGGCACCAATCAGGGCTACAATGCAGCTGCACGAGGACATCAGGGCAGGATTGTCCAAGCAGGAATCCCAGGAGGTTTTGGGAGCACACACAACGAGCTGGGAATGCTGGAGCAAATGAACAATTTGCAAACCCTCGGGAGGCTGGAATTTTTTGGCTCCAAGGTACCAAACTGCAGAGTTTCAGTGCCGGGTGATTCATGAGCAGCTCCACGAACCGGGGTCAGCTGGGCAGCGTTTGCTGGTTGGGGATGGAACCAGTGGGCTTGGAGCAGTAAATCAGGAAATATAAACTGATGGCAGCTTTGGGCATTTTCTGCTGGCCGAGGTAAAGGGCTAAGAAGGGAATAAAAACACAAGTGTTGCAGTGGGGATGTCAGACAGCCCTGCCAAGGGGACCTGGGAGTTTTGGGGAGGCAGAGGGCTCCAGCCCAGAGCTGCAGAGCAGCCCACTTCTCAAAAGGGATTTGTGAGCCACATCTGGGCAGGGCCTCTCAGTTTGAGGGATCATCCAGGAGATGACAGTAGGATCACAAAATCCTGGAATGGTTTGGGTGGAAGGAATCCTAAAGCACATCCCATTCCACCCCTGCCATGGGCAGGGACACCTCCCACTGTCCCAGGCTAATCCGAGCCCCATCCAGCCTGGCCTTGGACACTTCCAGGGATCCAGGGGCAGCCACAGCTGCTCTGGGCACCCTGTGCCAGGGCCCACCCTCCCAGGGAACAATTCCTGCCCAATTCCCATCCAGCCCTGCCCTCTGGCAGTGGGAGCCATTCTCTGGGTCCTGTCCCTCCATCCCTTGTCCCCAGTCCCTCTCCAGCTCTCCTGGAGCCCCTTTAGGCCCTGGCAGGGGTTCTGAGGTCTCCCTGGAGCTTCTCCTCTCCAGGTGAGCACCCCCAGCTCTCCCAGCCTGGCCCCAGAGCAGAGGGGCTCCAGCCCTGGGAGCCTCCTCTGGACCCTCTCCAGCAGCTCCATGTCCTCCTGATGTTGGGGGCTCTGGGTTTGGATTCAGCTCTGCAGGTGGGGTCTCACCTGAGCTGGGCAGAGGGGCAGCTTCCCCCTCCCCACACTGAGGGATGATCCCAGCACAGGTTTTCTCTCTGGCTGCACTCCCAGACCTCACAGCCTCCCTCAGCTCAGCCCGTGTCACCCCTGGGCTGCCAGGATGACACAAATCCTCAGACACGTCCCAGGGGGTTTGGCTCTAAGCTCAGCCTTGCTGGGACAGCTGCTGCAGCTCAAGGACCTGTTGGAGCTGCTGAGCTGAGCCCCTGCTTTGCCAAAGCAGCTCCCAGCCCCAGGGCAGCCCTGGACGTGTCCCCAGGTGGGTGAATTTGGGGGCTCAGCACCGTGCAAGGCCCAGCACTCGGGGAGAGGGTGGGAGAAGCATCACAGCATGAGAAAGAGCCAAGAAATAATTCAATTTACAGAAATCTGAATGCTCTAACTGAGTGCTGCTGGTAACAATAGATTATGGCAGGGGCAGGGCAGGGAAGGCTCGGGGTATTTATGGGCCCAACGAACCCTGGGATCCAGGTGCCACGTTTTGCCTCTGCGCCACCTCCTCCACTGGATTTTGCTCCTGCCTGAGGATTATTTTGGAAAGAGTTATTATTATCCCTGATTTATTGCTCTGCACTAGGGGGAACTCTCCCTTTCCGCCGAGACAATTACGGAACCCTCGCCGAGAGCCACTTCAAGGAGTGGCAGCCTCTGCCCGGGCTCTGATTGCAGACAGACAGGGGGACACTGCCTTCCCCAGGCTTTGGCTGATGAGGCATCCAGCTCCTCTCCCCGTTACCTGCAGATGGGATTTTTGTCTGCATCAAACGAACAGTTTAAAGCCTCTTAATTATTGCAACAGCAGCTTGCAATTTGCTGGGGTGGAGGTTTATTTTTTAGCTTTTCTGGGAAGTTTTCCTTTCCTTTTCCTGGCGCTTGCTGCTCAGGGGATGCATTTTGCTGCCCCTCTGTGCTGCTCTTCTCCAGCTCACTCCGTATTTTTCACATCCCTCACTGCCACTTCCCATCCCACCTTCCCAGGCTGATACAGGCCTATCAAGACTATAATCAGAATAAAGTCAATTAAGGACAGGATTAGACTGAGGGGAGGTTAATAAGACTGTGACAACAGGGCATTTATTCACAGGGCTTTCCCTTCCACCCTTCACTGTCCAAGTCTATTTTCCCCAGCCCATCAAATCCAGTTAATGCTTCACCAAGCACACTGTGAGCTCTGCAAGGAAAAACTGGCAGGGAAGTTTAAAAAATCACCCCAGAAAGGGGGATCTGGACCCAACAGCTCCTCGTGATGGCACTGCCCCCGCCCTGCCATGTGCCAGTTGGTGACACGCTGGGAAATCAGGGTTTCTGTTGCTCTGTTTTTCTCTGTTCTCTGTTTTTTCTAAAGTTTTTCTAAAGCTTTTCCGAATTTCCTTCAGCCTTCTGTGTTTACCTTTTGTGATGGAGTTTCTCATGCACTTTTCACTTAAGCAACAATTGTTTTGCATCCCTTTCTGGAGAAGGAGAGAATTGATGGGCTGTTGGGTTGACCAGTGTGGTTGGAGAGGACAATTTTCTTCCTCCAATCCATGGTCACTGTTGGAATTCTATAAATGTCTGTAAATAAACTGCCCCTTTTTGCCTTGGACACCTCAGTGTGTGAGTGTCCTTCATTCGTGTCGTATTGTGACAGGTTTCTGCTCCCTCAAAACCCATCTCAGCTCTTTCTTTGCCCTTCTTTTTGCATCCCCTTCTGCCCTCCCTCTCCAAAAGACTTGGAGAAGAAAAGGAAAATTGTCATTTTGAGGTCCAGCACACGTGCAGCAGCCTCCCCTCTCTGGGTGGTGGATCACAGGAGAACAGGATCACAGTGCATCCTGAACGAACCTGGCTGGGAATTTCACCCCTCTGCCCCAAGCCAGGCAGATTTGGGGTGATTTTGCCACACAATTCCTTGGAGATGACCATCCGAGTGCTCTCCAAGCTTTGCTTCCCCATCATGATTCCTCCATGGAGGTGTCTCCTCCCTGAGCAGCTTCTCCAGCCTCGTCAGCCATCCCTGAGGGATGAGCAGGACACATTTGTGGCTGCTGAGAGCACACGTGGTTTCCTCTCCCTGGGTAAGGACAGAAGCACCAGCAAAAACCAGGGAGAATTTGTGGGTGAGAGCAGCTGAGGGTTTGTGGGGTTCTTGTTGGAGTTCTTGGTGTGGATAACAAGCCCCCTAAAGCTGGAATAACCCCTGATTTACAGAGCAGCTCGAGAAGAGCTGGGAGTGGAGGGAAGGGGGATCTTTCCACAAATTCCAGCCTATTTTTGTTGTTGTCACTGTGATTTTCCCAGCTTGTTGTGCTGAGGACTGACCTGGGTTCGGTGGTCCTGGCTGCCTCCTCCAGGTGGGAACATCTGCAAATCCCTTGGGGAATGGCTCTTTCTGGCTCTGCAGGCCAGTGTCCCAGCCCCAGGGCCACCATGGGGGACACAGTACAAGCCGTGGGGGTAAAAGGATGGTGCCCAAATCCCAAAGATTGTGAAGTAGCAACACAGTGAATGTGGAGCCTGGGAAAGGCCCTAAACTCCTCAGGAAATACCAATTTTGGGGGAGAGGGATGTTTGGACTGTGAGACACTTTACAATCCTGAACAATTTCAGAGCACTGACTCCCACCCCGAGCATTTATTGGCTTAATCCTCCAAATATATAACTTTTCTTTGGGATCCTTGGACCTGCATGTCCCTGTGTGTTGGTTCCACGCTCCCCTGAGGTTTGTCAGAGGGACCAGATCTGGTCTTGGTGATTGCAAGCAATGGGTGAGAAAATTGATTAATGTACAAATGAAAATATTCTGAATAAATTACTCCTATAAATAGCTCTAAATAAACACTCCCCATGCCATGATTACATCTGCAAGTTATACATAAATAATAACATAGGAGCAACAACAACACTAATAATAATTAATAATAAAAATAATAGCTTATTCTGCAAATAAAAAATTGTGCATTTAATGCTGGAATGAATAATTTCCCCTGAGTTTGCCCAATCCTTCATTTTCAGTTCATCTATAATTTGTATTTCCTAAAAATCTTTTGGAAATGAGTTCCACAGTTCAACAACGATTTTCTTTAAACATGCCCCTTGCTAAGTTTATCCAGTGCCAACTCCATTTTAAAAGGAAACCCTCAGAAATGAGGATTATCATTTTGTCCTCTCTACCCCATCCCTGGTTTGTAAACTTCCACCAGACCCTCCTTCAGCTGCTTTTTTTCTGAAGAAAGAAACCCAAGTCATTTAATCTCCTTTGGAATGAAACCTTTTGTGCCTTTGCTGGTTGTACCCAGGAGGAATTGATTTCATTAAGCAGTAAAAGTTCGTTTGTCTGGTTTAGCTTAATTCACTTTCTGAGAGGCAGGAAGGGACTCACCCAGGCGGGGTGAGAGCCACAGGAATTCCTGCTTGGTTACCTTGAATTCCCTCTTTTCCTACCAAAAGTCTGGAATATAAAGTTGATACCCTGAACATGAAGGATTATTGTCACAATATGACACAAAAGAACAACACCCACACACTGAGATGTCCAAGGCAAAAAGGGGCAGTTTATTTACAGACCTCGACATTTATAGAATTCCAGCAGTGACCATGGATTGGAGGAAGAAAATTGTCCTCTCCAACCACACTGGTCAACCCAACAGTCCATCAGTTCCCTCCTCCTCCAGAAAGGAATGCAAAACAATCATTGTTTACATGAAAAGTGCGTGAGAAACTCCACCTCAAAAGGTAAACATCAGAAGGTTGAAAGAACTTTAGAAAAACAGAGTGACAGATTACGGGCTTAGGTTTTGGAAAACTTTCCAAGATACGATGATCCCACAAGTTTTTTTTCACTGGGCTTTGTTCCATGTTGAGCAGGATGGGAAGCAACACCCAAAGCAATCCCAAGGTCTCCATGTGGTCCTGGATCCGGGGATTTAAACTGAACCCAGGAAAGCTTGAAAGGAGAGGAAGTGGAGGTGTGGAGGTGGGGGAACCACTCTGCAAACACCCACCTTGTTCTGGTGCTGCAGGTGGAGAGTTTCTTCTCTTTTCGTGCTCGTGTTCATGGTTGGGAGGAAGTTCCCCATGGAGAGAAAATGCAGAAAAGAAACCGGAGCCACTTTCCTGAGAGCTTTGGAGGACTTGGATTTTGGAAAAAAATAATCTCGTTATTTTCCCATTTCTTCCAGCCTTTGCGTAGGTGTGCTCAAAACAACCTCAAAATGCTGCTGACCTTCGCTGGGTGTTAGGGATGGATTCCTATCCACTCCATGCTGGGAAAAGAGCAGCGAAATCCATCAAAACCCACTTCAAACCTTCCCAGAGCCTCAATTCATTTATCCCCATCCCCTTCCCGGGGGCCGCCTAATCCTCCTGCAGCCCAGAGCCGGTGTCACCTCCCGGGGGAGAGCCTCGCCCTCTCCCAGACCTTCTGTGGGAAGAGGCACCATGATCCAATTTCCTCCTAATTGCACTAACAAGGATGAATTAGGACTTTCATCAACAGGGGCGAGCGATCGGTTCGGAGTCAGCCATGGGCGACGGAGCCAGAGATTAAACAAAACTATCATGTTAATGTCTAATAATACAACAGCAAGTGGAAATTAAGCACAAGACAAATCTGCTGCGCCGGCGACATTGGAGAGTTTGTTCTTTAAACACAACGTTATTTTAAAGGCAATGCTATTATTAGGGCCATCTAACTTAATTTCGGAGGCATAATAGAAAAGTAAATGTGCCGCAGTTGCACTTTATGTGCAATTTCGAAAACAAACCCAAAGTGAGGGAGAACGCGGCGTGGGACTGAAATAGCCACTCCAGCTAAATTCCTCTTTGATATACGTTAATTATCTCCAGCAGGGAAGGGACAATTTCATTTGGAGCAGCCGGCTGGATGCTCCCCGCAACGGGAGCCAGTCGCCTGACGTGCCATAAAAACAGGGGAAGCATCAACAGGGGGCCCCCCCATCCCCCTGGAAAACCCCGAGGGGTTTAACCCCTGTCTTGCCATGATCTCGATGAGAGGTGGGTGGATTTGTCCCACACTCCTCATCTGCCTGACCATTTTCCTAGAGCAGCCGGTTTATTCGATGGGACCGGAACTTTTTCCTGCTTTGACCAGTGGGAAATATTTCCCTCTAGGTCCATGGGATCTGCCCCCCCTAAAAACGCCTGAGCAAAGCTTTCCTTGAGCTTTCCTGCGGTGCTGAGAGCTCCCCCTGTGCCCGTGCCATGTGACTTTGGGATTGATCCGAGGGTAGAGTGATGCAATCCAATTCCCCTGCACGCATTCTGTTTTTTCCAGTGGTGATATCATTTTTCCCTTTTATTAAGTTGCATAAAAATGGCATCTTAGTGCTCGAACATCTCATCCTGCACTTAAGGGAACATTTTAGAGGAGCAGCAGCATTGAAAGCTTTCCTTCTTTATTAATCTGGGACATTGCCCTGTGTTTTATGGCAAACAGGGAGGTAGAGCAGGTTGGAATGGCCCTGTAGTGCTGCTCAGATCTCCTCTTTTGGGGTATCTCCTTTTTGCTGGGTGTCACCTGCCCCAAACCCCAGGGATGGGTTCACAGTGGTGGAAATCTGGGGTCAGGGGTGACTTTTGGCTTTTGGCCACTGATCTTTAAGAAGGGGACCATTTGTGCCTCCCGAGCCTCGGGCGAGCAGAGCATTGCACAAAAATCACACTGGGAGCCATCTCCTGCCTGGCCCCTTCCTGAGCCTGCTCTGAGGGTCTCAGGCCGAGCCTAAAATAGCTAAAAAGAGGGAGGATTCAGAGTGCTTCCCAAATCCTTTCTGTCTCATTGAAGCTGGAATTCCTTCCCCGCCGGCCGGGGCACTCAGCGCATATTCAGCGCAATATGAAATTCCTGCTCAGAACCCCCCAGAGAGGCTCCTATCGACTGTCCTTTAAATAGAATTAAAATTGACTCGAGACAGATCTGCAAACCTATTGAATTACTCAGTCCACCACGGAGCCCGGGCTGGCCCTGCAGGAAGAGATAAAACCGCCCGGAGCAGGAATGAGTGGACATGATGGACATGAGGATGTTTCATTGGGGACCTCTCAAGATGGACTTGCAAAAATGTGTGAGCTGGGCAGGAAATAGAAGCCAGAGCCCTGAGGTGGGGGTTGCAGGAGTTTTGGGGGGGAATGGGTGAGGGGCAGGAAGAGGGGGTGAGATGCCCCGTGGCGAGGGGGTGATTTGAGGAAAAATGCAGAACGTGCTCATCCTCAGGTTCTCCCTCCCCAGAATCAAAACCCAGAATCACAGAATGATTTGGATTGGAAGGAGCTGCCTTTCTCCTCACCCAGGTGTTGGGTGGCTGAACAGATTCCCCACGTTTGCTGGGGTTTTGCTTCCAGTGGATGGAATTAGTGAGAGGAAATGGAAGAGAATGGCACATGTGACCCACTGCATCTGCCTGGAGCTGTCGGGGAGGCTTTGCTGCCCAAGAGTTTGGGGTAAAATGCCTGTTTGCAAATTTGCATTTACATTTGCAAATCACAGAAGCCCAGAATGGCTTGGGTTGGAAAGGACCTTAGAGATCATTCAATTGCAATCCCCTGCTATTGCAGGGACACCTTCCACTGTCCCAGGCTGCTCCAAGTCCTGTCCAACCTGGCCTTGGGCACTGCCAGGGATCCAGGGTCAGCCACAGCTGCTCTGGCACCCTGTGCCAGGGCCTGCCCACCCTCCCAGAGAACAATTCCTGCCCAATCTCCCATCCATCCCTGCCCTCTGGCAGTGGGAGCCATTCCCTGTGTCCTGTCCCTCCATCCCTTGTCCCCAGTCCCTCTCCAGCTCTCCTGGAGCCCCTTTAGGCCCTGGCAGGGGCTCTGAGCTCTCCCTGGAGCTTCTCCTCTCCAGGTGAGCACCCCCAGCTCTCCCAGCCTGGCCCCATAGGAATGCATCACACTAAAATAATCACAGAATCACAGAATCATGGAATATCCTGAGCTGGAGGGACCCATCAGGATCATCCAGTCCAACTCCTGGCCCTGCACAGACTCCCCAACAATCCCACCCTGGGCATCCCTGGCAGCACTGTCCAAAGGTTCCTGGAGCTCTGGCAGCCTCGGGGCCGTGCCCATTCCCTGGGGAGCCTGGGCAGTGCCAGCACCCTCTGGGGGAAGAACCTTTCCCTGAGATCCAAAATAACCTCTCCCCAGCACAGCTCCAGGCCATTCCCTCAGGTCCTGTCACTGAGCACCAGAGGGAACAGATCAGTGTCTGCTCCTTCTCTTCCCCAGGGTGGCATGAAGGGAAAATGCAGGAGCTGTTCACAAACCTGTGCCCCTCCCTCAGCCACGCTGTGGGAGCTGGGAAGTGCCTGGGATTGCTCAGGAATGCTTTTGAGCTCTGCCTGGTGTGGATGCACATCGTGGATCTGCATCCAGGGCCTGTCTCTGGGCCACCTAATGGGCTCCACTGGGAGCCTGGCCCACAGTCCACAAATCAGCAAACATGGAAACTCCTCAATGCTCCAGGCACCAGTGGCATTTTAGAGACGTTTATCATGAGTGGAATTAACAGGGTACATCCCTCTGGAACCTGTTAGCTATTTTATTCAGACCCCCACTGACAAAAAGACATAAATACTGTGCATTTATTTTGTTGGGGAAAAAAAATTCTCTTTAGGGCATTGGTGCTGTTCAGGGCTGTGAGGTTCCAGGGGACAACAGGAAACATTTCATCGACTTCTCTCACTGGTGGAGGACAAGAAGTATGGGTCACTTGGCAGGGTGAAAATGAATAATTCCAAGCACGGACAATCTCTTCTTCCCAGGCTGTCCCTGCCCTGGGAAGCAACACCAGGTCTGTAGGAGAATCCCATTGATTTGGGGCTGGATGCTGTGGCAGGAATGCCCAGTGGGAGCACTGGGATATACAGGAGAGTGTTTTGCTCACCCAGCTGGGATATTTCTCATTCTCCTCTCTTTGGTGCACGGGTTTGCTCAGGATATGATCTCCTTGGGGGCCAACCAGGAGGAAATGCTGGCAGGGCCTGGGAGCACCCCTGATTTATACCTGCGTGCCAGCCCAGCTCACCCCCGCCCAGCCACGGCTATTATTAGCTGACAGATTTTAAAGAAAAACTCCATAAATCTCCCCTTGTGCCATAAGTACATTCCTGCCTTGGGAGACCACAGAGAAGCTCATTATCCCACATCCTGAGAGAGAGGCATGTGTCATCTGCAGTGACACTCCGAGCATCCTCAGGTTACCTCCCTGGGCCGGCCCGGGGAGCTTTTGCTGCAGTTGAAGAGAGCTGGATGCTTGCTCAGGGCAGAGGAAGGGGAGATGTGCTGTTTTGGAAAGGCAGGAGCCCAGGAAATAGGATTGCTGGCTTTCATTCCCTTCTGCCTGGCCACAGCAGGGAAATACAAACAATAAACAAAGGGAAAAGGGTGTGGGGGGTTGGATTTGAGGGCTGCCCTGAGCTGGTGTCAAGTAGGGCTTTGCTCTGATGGACACTTTGTTCCCAGGGCTTTCCTGAAATGGAAAATAAAAAGCAAAAAAAGAAAAAAAAGAAAAGAAAAGGGAGAGTTTTTGTCTGAATATGGGTCTGGTGCAGTGTCTGATGATGCTCCATGGACCTGGGAATTCATTCACCTCTGCTGCAAGTGCCTCTGGCTTTTTCCCATGGATGGGAACAGCTGGATGAAAAGGACTCCCTCAGCTCAATAATTCCAAACCACTGGGCCTGACATTTTCCAATTCAAACTGACCCCAGACCTCCACAAAGCTTCTCCAGTGTGTTCTTTTTGGTACCAAAGGCTTTCAGACCTTCTCCTCCAGGTGCCAGGCACTGCTGTGCCTCTCCATTAAGATGTGCCATGGAGCAACAATTGCTGAGTCCAAACCAGTTCTCCAGATGGAGAACTTGCCAAGTGTTGGATAAGCTGTAATAGTCTCTTGTCGTAAGAGCACCCCTGCTGACACAGGCTCTGATCTGAAAGGAGTAGGAGCAGAATTAAATTCCTTTGGTTGAAATCTGTCCATTATTCTCGGGCACTGGATTGCAGGAGCAGAAAAAAAAAAAAAAGAACCACTCTGGAAGCAATAAAGTGCTCACTGTGGAGAGCCCTGAAGTGTCACGTGCTGGGTGTTGGGAGAAATCACACGAGGCAGCTTGAAACCACAGCAGCTCTGGCACCTGGGGCTTACAAGAGGGCTTTTTTTTTTCCCCAAGGAAAAACACAATCCTGGAAAAAGAGTGTGGGGGCTGGAGAGCAGGGGGAGAGCACTGTATTGGATGCAGGTTGCCTGAAGCCCTCTGACGCAGAGCCAGTCCCGCAGTGCTTGGCTCAGGGAAGTCACTTCAGGACACGTTTTTAATATAGTTGGAAGCCTAAAGGTTCAGCCAGGTGCCTCGTGGGATTTGCAATAGCATCTAAGAGCTGCAATTCCTTGAAATCCTGCAAAATGCGTGAGGAAGGAGCAGAAGCTGAGGGAGAAGAGCAGAGTGGCAGTGGAGCAGGGTGTTGTATGGCTTTCGCAGGGGAGAAGCAAAGCAGCTGTGCTCCAAAATGCCCTGGAGTTTCTACCTTTTCATACCAAAAAGATTGAAAAGAGGGTTTTCTCTCTGAAAAGAGGGATTTCTTCCTGAAAAACATGGAGATGCTCCAAGGGCTGGAGCCCCTCTGCTCTGGGCCAGGCTGGGAGAGCTGGGGGTGCTCACCTGGAGAGAAGGATCCAGGGAGAGCTCAGAGCCCCTGCCAGGGCCTGAAGGGGCTCCAGGAGAGCTGGGGAGGGACTGAGGACAAGGCATGGAGGGACAAGATGAGGGGGAAAGGTTTCCCACTGCCAGAGGGCGAGGCTGGATGCGACATTGGGAAGGAATTATTCCCTGTGTGGGGCTGGAATGGGATGATCTCTAAGGTCCCTTCCAACCCAAAGCATTCCAGATTCCATGATTCAATTCTGTCCTCATCCTCCCACCCCTGCCCAGCTGCCCATCAGCCCCTCTCCCATCCCTGCTGCCAGGGAAGGCTCTCCCTCCTCCAGAGCTGCTGAATCCCTTTATTAAGATGCCTCTGGAATCGATGCCCTTTCCTCTCCCTCCCCTGCCACTGCCCTGATCTCGGTGTCAGCTGCAGACTCTATCAGGGGTGATGGGATGTTTTCTTCCAGGTCATTGATAGAAATGTCAGCTGGAGCCAGCCAGCCCTGGCACTCAGCAGGAGCACAAGACTCTGTTGATTCCCACTCCAAGAGGTGCCTTTTGGAAGTTGTCAACCAGGCAGTTTTTAATCCATCTAATTTCTGCCACGGTGATTTCCTGCCCTCCCAGTTTCTTAATCAAGATGACACGCAGGACCCAACCTCGCCGGAGCTCGAGTACGTTGTGCTGACAACGTCACCTTTATCAGCCCAAATTTATAACCTCATCAAAAAAAGATATCAACTTAGCTGGGCGAGATTTATTTTCCATAAATCCTTGTTGATTGTCATCTTTTATGTTATTCCCTTTAATTCCTTATTAAACAAGTCCCGTAGCCGACATCCCATTATTTCACCCAAAATCAATGTCAGGCTGACAGGGCTGTAATTACACAGGTCATCTTGTTTATCCTTCCCACATATTGGCACAACACTCATTTTCCTTCGGCTCCCTGGATCTCTCCCAGTGCTCAAGGGTTTATTGGAGATCAGTATCGCAGGCAGACCTGTGTCTGACTGGGTGGCACGGGCAGGGATGGGATGATTCTGCAGCCCATATGTGTTGTATTCCTCTGGGGAATGGTTTTTCCCCCAGAACCTCCTGAAGCCTGTGGCCATTTAGTCTGACCCTTCCTCCCTATCTTGAACCTATTGGCTCAGGGCCAGTTATCTCTCCTGGGCCAAAGACCAGATAAATCCATGCTTCTTCCTTGTTTGCTCTCTGCCCTGGAACCCTTTGAGAATAAAGCCTTGGACTGATCCTGGGGTGAGAGCCTCTTTTGGAATCTTTTACCCTGTCCCCTGAGATATTCCTCCAAAGCCCCTCAAGGAAACTGAGCTGGCCATAGGAAGCCCAGGAGGATAGGTGGGGGAGTATTTCACATATGGAGATCTCATGATTAATCAGAATTCTAGGATGTTTCAGCTCTGTCCTGATGGGCTTTAAACCTTTTCTTTACACTTGGAGAAAAGTGTTCACACCCAGCTGGGATTGGTGTAGTGGAAGGTGTCCCTGCCCGCAGCTGGAGGGCAGAACAAAATGAGATTTAAGGTTCCTTCCAATCAAAGGTGTTCTATTATTGCATGAAAATGGGCAGAAAACAGCTAAACCCAGAACTCATGCTCAGCACAACCCCCCCCAAAACACGTTGGTGCTCCGAAATCTCAAGGGTTTGATATAAATTATGCATTTATGGATGTGTGTAGGGATCACTCTGTGTATGTTTTTATTTTCTCTCAATCCCTGGCTTTCTGACCCAGGAATATTAAGTTTGTGCCTGGATGAGCAATTGCTACTTACACTGACGAGGCTCTCACATTTCAATCTCTATTTCTCACTCGGGTTATAGACACTTCCCAGCATTGGCTGCCTCCGAACCTATAAATTAAAACTTCCACGTTCCCTCTCCTCACTCCAGTTCAGCAGAGGACAGAATATCCATCCGGGCATGTTTTTCCTTGCCTCCACCTCGGGTGAGAGCCGTGCCATCAGCCTGCTTCCTCACGCTATTTGGACAGGAGCATCAAAGGCAAGGGAAGGCATTTTTCATCAAAGCTGCCAGATTTCTCGGCCAATTTTAAGTGGAAGGGGCTCAGCTGGGGCATCTTGTTCCAGCCCCGCTCCTTTGCCCTGGGGGATTTCAAAGGAGCCTGCAGCTCTGATCTGCACATCGAGCATCCCCTGCCCTTTGGAGCAGCTCCTTCTGCCGCGCTCAGCAACAGGACGGAGCTCAGCCCGTGGGGAGCAGAGTGATGGGGGAAAAGGGGGAGGCAGGAAATTCTTATAAAAAATTCCTGAGAGCAAGGATTGGGTCTGAGCTGGTGCTGCACACACGGGACTACAAAATAATTAGGAAGGAGGATTGCATTTCTATGTTTTTTGTCATTAGGATGTTTTTCCCCCAGGGCAGCATTACACCTGCCTCATGCTGGGAGGTTCCTTTTCTTTCTTTTTTTTTTTTTTTTTTTTTTTTATTGTGTGTGTGTGCTGATATTGGGATTTACCTCTTTTTTCTCCTCCTGAAATTCAGCTTTTGCCTCACCATTCCTGCAGGATGTAGGAATGATTTTCCTTGAGATGGGAGGGAAACTCAGGAAAGAGAGTGAGCCAAGATGGGTGCAGCAGGGAGGGAGCGCTTCTTGGCTGTGTTGCAACCTCCAGTGCTACTCATGGCTGAGAAACTTGGGGTTCAGGGTTACTTCTCTTCCCAAACGTGCTAGAAATTGCTACTCCAAGGGTAGCAAAGTTCCCATCTCCTGGATTCTTGGGGAATCTACTGAGTTTGAGCCACTTTTTAGCCAAGGTCAAAGTCTTTGCAGCCAAATCAGCTGAAATCCTGGCCTGGTTCCTCACCCATCCCTGGTGTGGGGAAGCCACAGTTGAGGCTGGCCGGGTATGAAAGGCTCCCTGGTGTCACCAGCCTTGCAAGGTCTGGTTTTTCCCACTCCCTCTGCCAGGTTTGAGGAGTTTCATGGCTGGTTTTTCGGAGTTTCAGAGAGTTTTCAGAGCCTCACACCGGGTGCTGTCTCTGTGGCTTCAGGCCTCCCCCAGGATATGACAAGCCAGAATACACTGCAGAAGGAGTTCAAAATTATCTATCACCAACATCCACTTAATCCATCGTCAGGAGAAGTGAAAAGCTCTCCAGGCCTGCAGGAGCTCGGAACAAGGCGCCGTTTCTTATGCTGAGCCTGTGTTCCCACTTGTCAGTTTGATTTCTCAATGCTTTGCAATCTCTGGTACTCTCGGGCAGGAGATGGCGTCACGTCCATCACCCGTTATCGCTCAGGCCCCGTGTCTCCCTTTCTTCTTTCTCAGCCTCTTTGCAATCTTGAACCACTGAAGAAAAAAAAAAAAGGAAAGAAAAGAAAAGAGAAAAAAAAAGAAAAAGGAAAAGAGGCAGAAGCAGAAGCGGCTTTTCAGTTCCTTATCTGCTGCAGTCTGGATTACATCCAGGCCTCTTGCTATGATCCCTCAAGTTCCTGCTAAACATGGCCTGCATCTCCTGATAACATTAAATCTGCATCTCGGGTGGGTTTATCGGCACTTCTGGGTACAGGAGGGGCAGGGGTGTGGGGAAGGAGCAGCCCTGGCACAGGCTGTGGTGTGAGAGGAGAGGGCAGAGCAGCACGGACACCTCCTGCTCAGGTCTGCTCCCAGCTGAGTCTGCGTGAGGATAAAGCCCAGGACACCTGTGGGATGGGTTGGGTTTCCCAGAAGGTGATGAATTTGCATGGTCAGGGAGGTCCTCAGGCTGCACGAGGCTGAGGCAGTGCAGGTCACAGTTTCTCGGTACAAAGAATTTGGTTTTATATCCCATTACTTGGGATGAGTTTAAGAATCCAGTATCCCATTGTAGTGCTGCAGCCTCTGGGGAGTGAAAATTGTTGGTGCAAAGAAATCAACCCCCAAATTCATGCAGGAAGTTAATGAAGAGAAAGAGAGTCTTATTTTGGACTCATTACAGTCAGCAGTGATGTCCAATTAAGAGAAATCCACAGCGTATCCCCAGCAGTGATTTAAAAATAGCAGCTGTAGGCTCCGAGTCATCCCGGGCTCCAAAGGAAGGGAAGTAGGGGTTTAACTCTTTTCCTGCATTCTTTGCTTCAGGAGAGCAAGGCAGGACTGGAAATCCAGGAGTTCTGACCAAGAGCATTCCCAGGCTGGCTTGGCAAACCCTGTCACTGCTCTGCTGGTCACTGGTGTTTTTAGTTACTGGAGCTGTTGGCTGCTGGGGTGGCTGGCCTTGGGGACTGTTGGTTGTTGGTCATTGGGTCTGTTGGCCATGGGTGCTTTTGGCCATCAGGGCTGTTGGCCGTTGGAGCTGTTGACCAATGAGTCTGTTGGCCATGGAGACTGTTGGTCATCGGGACTACTTACCCTTGGGTCTGTTGTCCATTAAGTCTGTTGGCCATCAGGGCTATTGGCCATTGGAGCTGTTGGCCATCAGAGCTGTTGGCCATTGGGGATGTTGGCCATTGGGGCTGTTGGCCATTGGGGCTATTGGCCATTGGAGCTGTTGGCCATTGGGGATGTTGGCCACTTCAGCTGTTGGCCATCAGGGCTGTTGGTCATTGGGTCTTTTGTCCATCAGGGCTGTTGGCCACTGAGTCTGTTGGCCATTCGGTCTGTTGGCCGTCGGGGCTGTGGGCTGTTTAGGCTGTTGGCCATTGGCCCAGTTGGCCACTGGGGCTGTTGGCACAGACCTAGCCTGGTCTCCACAGGACCAGTGGAACTGCTGCTGAAACCCCTCAGGGTTCAGAGTCCTGGATGAGCCTGGTTTGAAGAAAGGCTGAGTTTCCTCTTTTTTATTTCCTGGAATCCCCATGGAGCTGTGGGGGAATGAAGGTGCCTGGGCCTGGGCAGGGATGATTTCTATGGCACACCTGAACCCAGCGTTCCCAAGACTTATGGCTTGTTTTGGTCCAACCCCAGCGCAGCGGGTGCAGTGCTGATGTTATTGATACAGGCAGTAATTACATTTTCACACGGGCATTTTTTCTGTTTCTACACCCTGTTTATTACAGACTTTCAATTATTAATTTTTTTCCCCTCTCTTTTTATCCCTCCCTCTTCTTCTTCGCTGATTTTTTCTGGCCTCCTTGTCTTATTTTTCATCTGCTCTTTGGCTTTTTCTTCACCTCTAATTCCTGTGTTTCCAGAGCGTCTCTCTGACCTGGACAAGCACCCTGAAGACCAGACCTTGTCCCCATCCCTGGACTATTTTGGGATATCTCCTCTGTGTTCAATTTTCTCGCCACCCTTTGCCCCGGATGATTTTTCCGCACTGCCGAGCTCCTTCCACAGAGCTCCCTGGTGCCTTTTCTGTTACAGAATGAGAAATAAAAATGTGGTGCCTTTGTTGCTGCTCATCTATCTGCCGTGCCCAGGTGAATAATGCAGGGAAACATGTATGTATTTATACAGCAAATGGGAAAATACATTTCTTAAGATGAATGAGGTTGTTTTCAGCCTTGATGCACCCAATAAAATAACCCGGTATCAAGAGGGAGGTTTATTTTGAAGTCTGGACGTGTCATAATATCAGCTCCCAAGCAGGACTTCAAATTATATAAATCAGAGAGATGAGGAGAGGGGAAAGGCCGGGAGAGCAGCGAGCGCAGAGGGAGCGTGGCCATAAAAAGCTGGAAGCAGGTGTGGGATGCACAAACACAAGGACACGTCAGTGGGACGTGCTGGATGGAGACCTGAGCTGAGCTTTGACACCAGCTGCTGTGTCTCCTCTTGCTTTTGGTTCATGCATTTTCCTCTCTGTGCCTCGCTTGGGAGGAAACCCCCCAGGAAAAAGGGTGGAGGTTGGGAAAACCACAGTCTTGAGCTGCCTGGTGAGGTGACACCAACCATGAGCTTGTCCCCAAGTTTCTGGGTGCAACATCCCCTCCCTAAGGGAATCCTGCTGCCCCCTTCTAGACAAGCTTCAAACCCACCTTCAAAATCCCATGAATTTCCACTATTCCACCAAAAACCACTCCAAGAGCCTCATGCTGTCCGCAAACTGCTGCCAAATGACTCAAGATGTTGTAATAGGTTTATGAGCAAGCAGCAAGTTGTTGTTTTTGTGGGAAAAGAGCGTTTTCTCTGTTGAAACCATGGATTTTTAATACTTCTCCCCCCCCTAATAAAATAGAGCTGCCAAGCTTCCTTGTGTTGGTGTACAGATTTCTGCTTTCCTGGTGGAAATTTGGGGGCGTGTCTGGCATGCCACATGCTCTTCCCAGCTGAAAACTCGTTTGCTGTGCCAAAGCAAAGTGGGGGAGATGTGGAAAAAAAAAAAAAAAACCCACAACCCAGCCTGTAACAAGCCGTAGGCTTCATGTCACAGCTTTGCCTGGCACAGAGGGAAAAAAAAAATTCCCATGCTGTCTTCCTGCAGCCTGGAGAGAGCTTTCCCTGCTCCAAGTGCAAGGCAGAAGTGTAGAGCATGTTGTGATCTCGATTTAGGATCACTGCTGTTATTTATCCGTGAGGTGTCATCCAGACAAGGAGCAGGAGAGGAGCCTGAGGGGAATAAAATCCCGCTGGTCTTCAGAAGCCACGGGGTTGAGGAGCTCCCCCCCAGCTCCTCCTCACAGTCCTGCTGTCTCTGGGGGGGATTTAATGGCTTTGGGGGGTGTTTAGCAACAGGGGTTTTTTTTTCGGGGGGGAAGGGGAGAGGAAGCTGTGGAATGCAGTATTTCTGCTAAAAGCCTTCAGCAAAAAGGGTTGGATCCATCTCCCAGCCTGGGATTTAAAAATCCCGTGGATGTGGCATTTGGGGACGTGGTTTAGTGGTGGCCAGGGCAGTGCTGGGGGATTGGCTGGACTTCTGGAATGGTTGGTTAAGGGTCTTTCCCAAACAGACACATATATATTATAATATATATCATAAATAATAATATGATTCTGTGGTCTCATGCTTGAACCCTTCTCTAGAGGAGGGAGCTGCAGCCTCAGAACACTTTTGCCACTTTTTTGCCCTTTTTTTTTGAAGAGTTTCTGGTGTTTTGGGAATTAATCTCCCTAGGCAAGAACACCTCTTCCCCGTATTGTTTTTCTCCCAGATTTTTCTTTTTGGGGAAGGTGCTGCTAAAGCTTCTTGGGAGGAGCTTCCTGAGGCCCAAACCTGGGAACATGGCTGCAGAAATCCCTCAGGAGAAGCAGCCAAGTCAGGGTCACCCCCCCAATTTGTCCATTCCCCTCCAGTTTTGGCTTTGTCACCAGAGGTGTGTTTGCTGCTCACAGCAGATCTGTCTTGCAGGGGATGTCTCACTTGCTGGGAAGACTTCATTCCCAATAATTTTCAGACATTGCTGCCCTCATGATTTATCCCCCTTCGGTTTAGATCTCATTTTTCCCAATTTTACCTTTGTCTCCAGGAAAGCTCGTCTATTTTAGTGCCATTTCCTCTCTCTCTCTCTGGCTCACACGCTCCCTGTAGCCCAAACTTGTCTTCTTTTCATATTTATTTCAGTATTTGTCTTCCCCTCCCTGTGCCAGCTGCACTCTCAGGATTTATCTCCTCTCTTTCCATGATCTGTCTCGGAGTCCAGTGACTTTGTTTTTCTTTCTTCAGCTGTTTCCTGGGGCAAGGTTTACCTGTGGTGTTTGCTGAGGGCTGAGGGATGTGGAAAGGGAGAGGAAAAGAGGGTGGGAAGGGGTTGGGAGTCTTGCCCCTGTTTTGACACTGATCCCCAGGGATCAGCAGCTCGTGGGGCACAATATTTTCCAGTGTTTAATCCATACATCCATGGCTCCCCTTGGTGCCACACAGATGTTATTCCCCAAAAATGGAGAATTTTGGATTGCTTTGAAACCTCCTGAGCATTGTGTGCTTCTCACTCTGCTGGCTCTTGGTGCAGCACAGGCTTCTCAGCCTCTGCAGAGGTGGGTGGAGAAACATCCCCTTGCCTCAGTTTCCACTTCTGTAGGGAAAAATAATGGTGTTCATGCCCACATTTCACAGGGATCCAAAACCTTTTCTGGCAGTGGATTTAATTTAACAGTGGAAAAACAAGAACTTTTTCTAAGAAAAAAACCCAAAATTATTTTTTTAAGGCAAACTTAATAGAAAATTGCTTTCATTTTTTACAAAATATTTGGCATTTTTTCACTGGGATGGTGTAAAGATAAAAAAAAAAAAAACCAAACAAGCTGTTTCAACAATATCTTGCTGAAATGTGAAGTTTTCTCCTCCCTGTGTGGCCCCTGGGGAATTTTCAGCAAAACTTTCCCACTTTAGGTTGGGATCCAAAGTTTCAATCTCTGGCAAAGGAGGATGAAATCCCTGGGGGAAAACGTGTGTGGGAAAAGCTTCCTGGGATCACCTGATTCCAGCATTTTGGGTTAATTTATTAATTGGGGAATCTGGGGAGCAGAATCCACAGGACTCCTGTTGCTTCCCACCCTCTGTTGCCCAACCAGTCCGGCCAAGCCCATCCCTTCCCCTGGTCACTGGTCACTGGGACATGAGGTGTGGTGTAATACCCAAAAAATTGTCTTTCCCTCATCCCTGGCCAGCACTAAAATGGAAACAAAATCCTCCCTGCACTTCCCACGCAGCCCTTGGGGAGGGCAATGCTTCATCCCCTTGTTCCCCGTCAGCACCTCCTGATTTCCAGCTGGTGCAATGGGAATGCAATTCCCAGCCTCCCCTCTGGGATGGACTCTCCATCCCCTCAGCACAAAATGCATTTCCCAAATTTTCCTGAATATCCCTTGCAGGTGGTCAATGTCCTTCCCTTGGATGGACCTGGTCTGGGGGCAGAGGCAAGGGGGGCATGGGAATTTAAGGCATCCTCTTTATCCTCCATGGAAGCTCTTCCCAGCCTGGAATTGCAAACCCCCACGCATGAGAAGACCCCAATGCTTCCCTTACAGTCCTCCCCAACAATTCCAGCCTCCTGTTAATGTCTCCCAACCCTTGAGGGGCTTTTTTCAAGGCTTCCCTTTTAGTTTGATCCTTAAGCTTTGTGCCTTCATTAGCTTAAAACTCCGCTTCTCCCTATTTCCATAGATATTGAGGTTGGGCTTGACCAACCATATTCATTTTTCCATATTTTCATCTTCAGGAAAGAAGGAAATCTCTTCCTGAAATACCAATGTTTTTATCTGTTGGCTTGGGTTATCCAGCATCTTTCCAGCCTGGCTGGAGCAGATGTTTCTCCTTCCATTGAGCTGCTGACTAAACAGAACCCCCAGCAAAGCCTTTGGTTTGGATTCACCCCAGGAACATCTTCCAGGGATGGGCTAATTTAAACTTTTAAATGAAAATTAACAACTCAGAGCTTTCCATCGCTTCCCTCTAGCCTGGCAACCTTGTGGCACATCCAATTTTTGGGGGAGAAGGGAACTGAAACAACAAGGTATCAGATGCCTGCTTTATCAAAAGCTTGGAAGCAGCTGATGTGCAGATGTTGCACTCCCAATTTATTGCAACAACAAAGCCATGGGAGCGCTGAAATGGAGATTTGGGGAAAGAGAAGGGGAAATTTATGGACATGCTGCTGCCTGTGCTGTGGGGGTGTCTCCCCTTCCTGAATATCAGAGGGAAGGGGAAGGAGGAGGTAGGGAGAGCTTCTGTTTTACAGAGAGCAGGAGTAGGTCTGGAAGGGAAAATACAGTGAAAAAAGAGGATTTCTCCATGTCTTAAGAATTTGCTGAGCATCATGAGACAACAGGAGGAGGCTTCTTCCAAAGGCTGGAGATTGGAGATTTAATAGGTGCCTTTCCGGGCTCCAAGGACAATTTTTGCCTCATCCATGTCAGTTTTCTGCTGGATTTCCAGGGGTTTGAAGGGACAGGGGCCCCTTGAGCACGTTTCCACAATGGAGCCGTTGGCGCCAGCACCGTCTGCCTGAGGAGCAGCTGAGGAGTCAGAGACTGTTATTGTGTCTGTCCTCTCTCTGAGCCACTTCTTTCCAAGCAGTGATCCAATTCCAGCTCCTGAGAGCAGCTTTCATCACTTCAGTCACTCAGGCCACCAGCAGGGCTTGCACAGAGGGGCTTCTTCAATGCAGGAGATGCAGAGACCTCGTGCCAGCCTTGGGATGCTCCTCTGAACCTCTGTGCCAGCTTTGGTTCATCGAGCCCAGGTCCGTGCTTTTTGGGAATCGCTCAACAAAGCCCAAAGCACCCCCAAGCCTCCTCCCTCAGCATCCTTTACTTCCCTTCCTCTGTGGCAGAGCAAGATTCCCCTTCCACACCTCCCCTCGGGCTCACAAGTGTAGGCGAGGAGAGCACCTCATCGCTCTTCCCCGGTGTCTTCTCCGGGAGCAGGCCCAGCTCTGGCGTGGGATTTATTGGGCAGGGAGCATATGCCCGCCTTCCCACCGCATCTGATCCACGAGGTGTTTGTGGGGATCTAATTGTGGCGCCTGTTTGTGGTGCATCCCTAATGAGGGGCCGGAGCAGATGGCAAAGGCTGGCTGCCAGTCGCTGCTTCCGCAGCGCCGCGTTTCTCTCCGGAGCACACAACGGGACTGGGCTGATGGGGTTGGTGTGGGAAAGGAGCCCCACAGGTCAGGTTTTTGGGTTGGGAAACCCATTTCTTCCTTGTTTTCTGTGAGGGTGGGGAGGCCCTGGCACAGGGTGCCCAGAGCAGCTGTGGCTACCCCTGGATCCCTGGCAGTGTCCAAGGCCAGGCTGGATGGGGCTTGGAGCAGCCTGGGACAATGGGAGATGTCCCTGCCCATGACATGAGATGAGCTTTAAGGTCCCTTTCAACCCAAATCTTTCCATTATTCTGTGATTCTTCCTCCTTAAAGTCTGATCTCTCTTACCCTCACCCATTACGTCAATCACATTAAAAACAACCCCAAAGCTGACACTTAAAGCTGATGGTTTTCCCCACCTGACTCCGACGTGGAACCTGATTTTCAACACAAAGCCAGGGTGCAAAGCCCATATCCCATCCCACATCCAAATCACCCCACCAAAGCAGCATGTGGGAGGTTCAGATGGGGGGCAAAGTGGGGAAAATCCTCTCCCAAAGGACATGGCTGCATCCTCGCAGCCTCCCTGAGCTAAGCTTGAATTTCCCAGCTACCTGAACCTTCTGGGAGCCTCGCGCTGGCTCCGTGCTATAAATATGGCTGAGAAGACACTTCTATTATAAGTCACCAATTTCTGGAAGCAGAATTGGGCAAATTGGAGAAGAAAAAAATGGAATAAAATAAAAGGGGAGCGGAGAAGGAGGAGGAGAGACCTCAGAGGCTTGCAAGGATTTAGCTATCCCTGCTCAGGAGATCTTCCCGGGGATGGCTCAGAGAAAACGCCGACCCGAGGAGGAGCCTGGAGAAGAACAGCAGCAGAGCACTGAGTGAATGGAGCCGCCACGTTCGGAAGTTAATTAGCACTGGGCAGATCATTAGCTACAGCAGCCCTTTTAATTAGAGCTGCAGGGCTCCGTTTCACTCTGGATTGGCACCGTAAGGTTGTCTCCACGCCGGCATCGAGGCTTCATCGGGCTGAGGCTCCTCCCGGGCAGCTGCTGCCTGTCCCGTTGTTTCTGCCACTGAAAGGTTTGTTAACATCCTCATCCCTGCATCCCCCCCGAGTGGTTTGGGAGGCAGAGGCCTCTCCCTTGGTCTTGGAACTAAATCCAGCTCCAGAGGCCAAACTCAGAGCATCAAACTGCTTTTGTAATTAAGCTTGAGGTGGCTTTGCTTTGCTTTGACCTCATTTAGGCTCCGTTTGGGCTCTCCCAGAAGTGAAACGGCCCCTTAATTGCTCAAACAAAGACAGGCATAATTAATAGCCATTTTATCAAATTGCTTCTTTGAAATGCTATGAAAAATATAACCCTCAAACCAAATAAGGAGCCTTCCTCCATCTCTCCAGAGTCACTGCGTCTGTCTTCAGCCCATGTACCCTCTGCATTCTTGGGGCTCCCACACAATTCCCTTCAACCTCTCCCCTGGAAAGGGCAAGGGGAAGGGTTTTAAACCTAAAGAGGAGAAATTTAGACTGGATAGTGGGAAGGAATTGTTTTCTGTGAGGGTGGGCAGGCCCTGGCACAGGGCGCCCAGAGCAGCTGTGGCTGCCCCTGGATCCCTGGCAGTGTCCAAGGCCAGGCTGGACGGGGCTTGGAGGAGCCTGGGACAGTGGGAGGTGTCCCTGCCCATGGCAGGAGATGAGCTTTAAGTTCCCTTTCAACCCAAATCTTTCCATTATTCTGTGATTCTCCCTCCTTAAAGTCTGATCTCTCTTACCCAATTACTTTTCTTTGCCCTTGGGTGCTCGCTCAGGACTGGCTCTGCCATCCTCGAAGGGGGAAGAAATGGAAAAAGATGAGGCTGTTCTTGGCTCATGATGGGAATTCAGTGGCAAATTTATTTTATGAAGATCTGATAAGAGAAGGATTTTTCTCCTCCTTTCTGCCTCACCTTGAGAGCAGCGTCTGCCTCTGTCACGTGCGACCTTGGTGACTGGGCTGGGCAGAACCCCTCCCATTGCCTTGCAATGTCATCCATTACTCAGCTCAACACTCCCGACAGGAGGAGATGAGCACACCAGAAAAGGAAAAAAGGAGAAGCCTCAAAGAGAGCACAAATTAAAGCGACTGAGATCAGATAATGAGGAAATACAGTTAAATTGTTTCCTTCCTTTCTTCCTCTGGGCTGACCCTGGGGAAAATCCAGCTCATTTACCATTCTGAGCCACTGGATGTGATTTTTCTGCAGGTTTGGGGGGGAGTGAGGATGGAGCTGGAGATGCTGAAACTTTTCCCCCTCCTCTTTTCTCTTTCCCCAGCTGTTCCTTGACCTCTGCAGTTATCTCCAGCCTTATCAGCAACACAAGATGGCTTTTTTCACATCAGTAAGCACCATCCAAAACACAACAGTCAGAAAGAATAAGAGAAAAACAAATCAATGGCCACAAACAATGGGCCAAAAAATGCATAAGGACTAGTTTTGATGATGACAATTTATAAAAAAAGCCCTAAACCATAAAATCTTTGAAACTTTCCAGCATTAATTGCTTAGTTTTCCCCTGGGGAGAACGTACTTCTCATCCTGAGCTGAAGATGGTTTGTTTTGGCCTCTTGGGTTTATTATTTATTTTTTTTTACTTCTTATCCTGTTTTAAATGAGCTTTCAGCTTAATAAATGAGATTTTTTTTTTCTTTCCTTGGGGTGCTGAGCCTGTGTTGAGGCCACCTTGGGGTGCAGGACACCCCTGGGTGCTTGGGCACAGATCCTGCCTCCAGGAGCAGCAAACCTTCCCTGCCCATCCATCCGTGGGGATGTAATGAACATTCCACTTTGGCCAAGGCCTCACCCAGAGCTCAGTGAGGCCTGGTGTGACCTGGATCAGGCCCTTTTTACCCATTCTGCCTCATTTTTGAGGATGGGAAGAGATGGAGACAGGCTGGGGATGGGCCCACAGATGGAGCTTGGTGTGTGGGATCAGCTCTTTACCCCCCAGGCTGTTTGCTGGAAGCAACAATTAAAAGTCTCGTTAAAACAGTTTTAAAACATTATTGCTTTATTTTTTTTTTCAGGCCAGAGAGGAAAGGAGGAGGGACAGTTTGTGTACAAGCAGCTGTGCCCACGGCTGAGGTGAAACCGCAGGAGTTTGGAGCTCTGGGAGGGAGCTCAGGTGTCCCTGGGTGTGGTTTGGCACACCCAGCCGGGATCTCTGCCCCTCTCCCCGCACAGCCCCGTCCTCCAGCTGCCTCTCCTCTGCCTCCGTTTGAAGCTGCAGCAGGTCTGGAGTTCAGCAGAACCCCCCGCTAGATGTATTATTCATTCCTGCGCTTTAATGATGTGATAAAGTTGCTCGAAATAGGGAAAGGCTCATTAAACTGCCATTTGAATATAGAGCACAACTACATTTGAAGGGAGAGGGAACCAGCCCTGCACCTTCTCCCTTCCCCGTCGCCAGGAAAGAGCCCCCAGCTCGGTGCTGTTGATGAGATTTCTGCTGCTGAGGGGCTGGCAGGGGGGGATGAGGTTGTGGGACATCCTGGAGCATCCACAGGGGCCAGCAGGGTCGGGGTCTGGCTTGTGGGGGGCTTTCCCTCCCCCCTGGTTGAAAGTGCCGAAAATCAAAGGAGGAGTGAAGTGCTGGAATTTGCTTCGGCTTTTCTGCCAGAGGCAACAGCATCTATAAAAGATGATCTGGGTCCTCTTGGTCCTTTGCATTTCCAAAAAAAAAAAATCCCTGGAAGGCTTGGTTGGCCCCTCTCCCCGGCAGGGCTGAGCTGAGGTGGGCTGAGGGATGCCCGGCCCTCCGTGTCCCACCCAAAGCCCCTGGGGGCTGTCACAGCCCGGCCACACCCGGGCAGGGTCAGGAGAGGTGAGCCACGAACCCAGCGGGGTTTGTTTGGGGTTTATCCAGCCCCACCAATGGAAAACTTCCCCTTGCTGCCAGCCATCCCCAGTTCCTCATGTTTTTCCTCTCCTCCCTGCTCTCCCTCCCCGTGCTGGGATCTTGCTCAGCTCTCCTGATCAGAGGTTGGCTTTGATCTTCCCCAGAGAAGCCGGCTCGGTGGAGATGCTCAGCAGCCCTTGGAAAATAATTGCACCTCTCTGCAGCTGAGGAGAGAGAGAGAGTCTGCCACGGCCCCCTGGCCCTGGGCTCCACGGGGTGCTGGGGTGGGACACTGGGCAGGGAATCTGAGCAGGGAATGTGAGCAGGGATCCTGAAAAGGGAATCTGAGCAGGGAATCTGAACAGGGAATCTGAGCAGGGAATCTGAGCAGAGATCCTGAGCAGGGAATCTGAGCAGGGATCCTGAAAAGGGAATCTGAGCAGGGAATCTGAGCAGGGAATCTGAGCAGAGATCCTGAGCAGGGAATCTGAGCAGGGAATCTGAGCAGGAATCTGAAAAGGGAATCTGAGCAGGAATCTGAGCAGGGAATCTGAGCAAGGAATCTGAGCAGGAATCTGAACAGGGAATCTGAGCAGGAATCTGAGCAGGAATCTGAACAGGGAATCTGAGCAGGAATCTGAGCAGGGAATCTGAGCAGGGAATCTGAGCAGGGAATCTGAGCAGGAATCTGAGCAGGGAATCTGAGCAGGGAATCTGAGCAGGGAATCTGAGCAGGGATCCTGAGCAGAAATCCTGAGCAGGGAATCTGAGCAGGGAATCTGAGCAGGGATCCTGAGCAGGAATCTGAGCAGGAATCTGAGCAGGGATCCTGAGCAGGGATCTGAGCAGGGAATCTGAGCAGGAATCTGAGCAGGGAATCTGAGCAGGGAATCTGAGCAGGGAATCTGAGCAGGAATCTGAGCAGGGAATCTGAGCAGGAATCTGAGCAGGGAATCTGAGCAGGGAATCTGAGCAGGGAATCTGAGCAGGGATCCTGAGCAGAAATCCTGAGCAGGGAATCTGAGCAGGAATCTGAGCAGGGAATCTGAGCAGGGAATCTGAGCAGGGATCCTGAGCAGGAATCTGAGCAGGAATCTGAGCAGGGATCCTGAGCAGGGATCTGAGCAGGGAATCTGAGCGGGAATCTGAGCAGGGAATCTGAGCAGGGAATCTGAGCAGGAATCTGAGCAGGGAATCTGAGCAGGAATCTGAGCAGGAATCTAAGCAGGGATCCTGAAAAGGGAATCTGAGCAGGGAATCTGAGCAGGGAATCTGAGCAGGGATCCTGAAAACGGAATCTGAGCAGGAATATGGGCAGGGAATCTGAGCAGGAATCTGAGCAGGAATCTGAGCAGGGATCCTCACCTGGTGTCTCCCCGCTCTCCTGCCCCTGGTTAATCAGACCCTGTGGATGGGCAGGTACAATCCTGGTGTGCTCTTAGTGAAGTATTCAGGAGAAAGGTGTTTGCTGCCAAGGCTGAAGGTGCTGAAATTACCATTTCTTTTAAAAAAGATGTTTGATGTTTGATGTTTCACCCCAAAAGCTGGTGCTGAGCATTCCCTGGCAGTTGGTGGCTCTGGCACGGTGAGCCCCTGTTGGGGATGATCAGAGTAGGAGCAGCCTGGAGAAGTGGAGTTGTCCAGAGAGGTCGTGGACTCCTCATCCCTGGAAGTGTCCAAGGCCAGGCTGGACAGGGCTTGGAGCAACCTGGGATGGAGGAAGGTGTCCCTGTCCATTGCAGGGGGTGGAACAGGATGAGCTGTAAGGTCCCTTCCCACCCAAACCACTCCATAATTTTGTGGGATTCATCAGCTCTGCCATCACTTTCCCTGCAAACAGAGGGAAATTGGCCCAGTCACCTTTTTTAACAGCTTCTGTCCTCTCCCTGTGGCTGAATTTAGGGAAGCAGATTGCACTGGGATTTACAAATGCAATAATAAATCCCAGTGACCTCATGGCAGGAGGACAAAACCTCCCAGGACAGGAATGCCAAAGCTTTGATAGCTCCATAGTTTTGCTGGAGTGGTAAAAACAGGTTGTTGTGGGTTGGGAAGCTCCAGGCAGAGCTGGCAGAGCCTCAGCTCAGTTTTTGTGGCGCTTCATCCCCCTCAGTTTGGGTTTGCTGGGCTGCTTCCCTCTGGGCTGGGATTTGGAGCCCCCTGACCTGCTGCACCTCCGTGTGCTCCAACCTGACACAGCCCCGTGGGGAGAAAGCTCATTAAGAGCCCTGCTGTGCTGACCATCCCCAGCTAATTATGAGCTGCCTCCTTAAATTTCCCTTGGCTTGTTTCTATTGGAGACGGGATTTGTCTCCAGTTGAGGCTGTCATTGCATTTCAATTCTCCTCTCTGCACACCGGGCTTTGGGTAGCAGTTTACATTTATTTTATTTTTTTTGTTCCCTCTTTTTTCTTTTTTTCTTTCTTTTCTTTTTTTTTTTCTTTTTTTTTTGTCAAGTGCTTTGAGAAAAAAAGTGTGATGGAAATATGGTGTCATTGTTATGATGATGAGGGGACTATTTGTGATGTGCCAGCACCCTTCTCGCTGGGCTCTAACCATTTGAGACATCCCCCAGGTGGCATTTTGCTTCCACAAAGCCAAGCACTTATGCAAATACACACACATGGAAAGTGCCTGTGTGTGTGAGTGTGTGGGGATACATAGATCATGTGGGCGTGATTGGAAAGCAAATTCTATAAATAAATCCCATTATCTTATTACACTGTAATTTTCTATCATTATCTTGCAGTGTGGATCAGATGCATCTGTGGGTTGCGAGGAGAGCGAGGGGCTGGGAAGTGGCAAACTTTGCTTGTCTAGCACAGAGATCCAAGGGTGGAGGAGATGGGAAGGACTTGGGCATATCTGCAGCCCTCCCCTGCCTTGCAGAGAATCTGAGACCCCAAATCCACTGGGATTATCCCCAGTCCCCTGCACGGAGCCGTGTCTGAGCAGGGTGTGCTGCTCCACAGGTGATTTGCTTTAATGGTGAATCCATCTTGCTGAAGGTGGAAAAAATTAAAACGAAATAAACATCCACTGCCTGATTTTTAGTTTCAATGGATTTGGCTTCTGCTTCCAGCCTTTGCTTCTCGTCCTGCCTTTGGCTGATGGATTAAAGAGGTTTGGCCGTGCCCGGTGTTTTCTCCCCGAGAAGGTGCTCGTGTGCTGTAATCAAATCACTCTCATTCTTCTTCCTGATAAGATAAAGAGGTGAAGCTCTTTGAGTCTCCCCCTGTAAGGCATTTTTCCTGGCCCCAGGGTTATTTCTGGGCCTTTCTCTGCACTCTGGTCAATTTTTCAGCATCCTTGCCTTTTGCCAGGTGCATCCCTTGGGACAGATGGGAGCAGCTCAGGGTTGTCCCCAGACCCTGCTGTGCTCTCCAGCCCCTGGGATGCTTTTCGTGGCTGCTGTGATTGAAAACCATGGATTTTTCTGACCCCAAGACTCTGCTTTTTCCAAACAATCTGGCTCCAAGCTGCCTAAAACTCCCAAAGAGCTTTGGGACCCTGACTCGGAGTCACCATTCATCAGAAAGATCAAAAAAGAGCCTCACCAGGAAGCCTCAGCCTCATTTGAAAACCAGCACCAAGCTTTGGGATTTTGATTTAAAACATTTTTGTCTAATCCTATTATCCAAGAGAGCAGACAGGGCTCCTGAAATGACAGTTTTATGTTATTTTTTTTTCCCTGTTAACTCCAGGCCTGCAGTCAATTAAACAGTAGATGAGGTGGATCATCGTCATGGTGCCTATTGTGAATTTGGTGTTTTATGGGGGTGGATGGGAGGTGGGATTTGGCCACTCTCACCTGGGATCTGGATAAATATGTGGATAATTTCCCATGGACTCTGCACTGGGCTGATGCTTTGACCAGGTGCAAATAACCTGTGAGAAGAGAAAATGTTTTTTCCTATAACAAGAGAGATGGTGGGTCTTGGGATTCGGATCCTGGGATCCTCACCATGAGCCTCACTTGGATCATTATTTCATCAATTAATCATATTTTGGAGCTGTAGCTACATGGAATATTTGCAATTGAATTTTTTTTTTTTTTTGCTGCCTTTTGGTCTTCAATGAGTGGAAACCTGTTGGACACTCAGCACAAAATGAACTTCTGGGAAGGCGAGGAAACAGCTCGGTGGCATCAGGAGCGTTTTGCATTCAGAAGATCAAGGTTCTGTTCCGTGACTCCTGGAAATGAACATTTGAAGAGCAGCAAAAGCTGCACCTGGAATGGCTGAGGTTCAGCCCCGGGTCAATGGCTGCGTTTTCTCTCCATGGAGTGATCATTAATTTCAAGTTTACGGTTTATTGCCAGAAAGGACTTACAAAAAAAGACAGACTGTGCCATCCGTTGGGTTGGGCACGTGCTGCTCCCTTTCCTGGCAGGCTGTGAGCCTCACCAGCCACTTCGTGAGGTCTGGAAAAGCTATTCCAGGGCAGCCTAAGAGATTTTTTATCACTCTGTGTGTTTATTGCCTTCAGAGTCCGACGCTGGAAGTACCTGGTTTAACAGGTAAGGGGACACAAAGAAAACAGCCCCTATAAAACTGTTTAAAGCACTCTGAAATGTGCTTCAGGCGCTTCCCTGCTGCTGCACACGGGGCTGAGCTCCCAGCAAATGGGCTGTTCTTACTGGAAAGTGTTGTCTGGGTTTTTGCTGTTCTCCTCTGTCTCTTTAAGAAGTTTTTCTAAAGTTCTGTTTTAGCCTTCTGTGTTTACCTTTTGCAATGGAGCCAGACACGATTTTACATAAACAAATTGTTATTGTAATGGTGTTACCATGTTTACATTCTTCTCATAAGGAGGAGGCTGTTGATGGACTGTTGGGTTGCCCACTGTAGTTGAAAAGGAAGATTTTCTTCCTCCAATCCATGGTCACTGCTGGAATTCGATAAATGTCCAAGTTTGTAAATAAACTTTCTCCTTTTCTGCCTTGGACATCTCAATGTGTGGGTGTCATTTCTTTGTGTCGTGTGCGACAGGAAAGCTCCTGGTGGACGTGAGCTGGATCAGGCAGAGCTCCCAGGAGAATGGGAGGTGTGAAAATCCATCTGACTCCCATCCTCCTGCCCTCCCTGCCTGCTGTCGCTGCCTGCCAGCCTTGCCCAGGCACCTCAGGAGTGAAGATGAAACCACCATTTCCAAGGTGTTTCGAGCAAGTTCAAAGTGCATCATATCAAGACAGAGCCAAAGAGGCTCTTGGAGTGTTGTCCCAGTCCCAATTGCATCTTCTTCCCAAAAATCTGGAGTTGTGGGCGGGCTGGGAGTGAGCCCTGGAGCTGTCACCCTGGAGGGTTTGTTGAACCACGCTGATTTGGTGGTGCCAGCCCCAAGGGCCCAGATTTGACACTAAAATATTTCTCTTTCCCACTGCCAGCTTCTGTGATCCTGTGTTTCTCTGGTTCTACAGCTCCATGGTTTTCCCATGCCCCTCTCAAGGTCTGCAGAGCCCCAGGGAAATGCCACACCGAGGGGCAGCAAGCTGGATGCCTTTGGGGTGAAAACTCCCTGAAAAGAGAAGGAACACAACGATTTATCCATGGGGGCCTGATGGATGGCCACAAACTGCTCTCCTCTCTGGGATGATGAGTGGCAGTGATGCTCCTCAGCATCCATCACCTGCCCTGTCCCTTCCCAGTGCCAAACACTTTGTACCTCACCTGGTGGAAAAGGTTTCGGAGTTTGGCAGAGCCTGAGGAGCTGTTATGGGAAAGCTGCTCATAAATTAAATCCTCAGGGGTTTTTTTCCCTATCTGGAAAGAAACCCTGGATAATAACCATCTATTGCAAAGCATCAGTCCCCCCAAGATCTCCAGCCAAAAGGAGCTGAGGAGGGGTGGTGTCTTATGGGGTGCAATGGCCCCAACTCCTCCTGATTCCCCTCAGCCCTTGACCACCACTCCTCGCTCAGGAATCTCCTCTGGAGAAGCTAAAAGGGGGAAAAAGCCATAAAACCAACGCACAGGCTGGAAAATTTATTCTTTTAGTGAGGACGCAGTGTTGGATGATCCTACAGGCTGCGAGTTGTTACTTGGATATATTGATTTAAAGTATCTGTCGGGCTTGATTTTTAAAAGTGTGCTTGATTGCTGGCAGGTTTATAGGATTATGGGTTTAATTGGATGCCTGTATTTTACTGGATAAAAGTGGAATTTATGGCTGTAGTCTCTGCTGTGAGAGAAGCATCCCTCTGTCACCCTCCCTTCCACCAGCCATGGGTGGCAGAGAGGGCTCAGGGCAGGAAAAGAAAGTGAAAATCCATCCCAAAAAGGCTGCCAGGGAATTAAAAATGCCATTATTAAGGTTGCAGAGCCAATCCAGAATGAAGAGTCTCAGGGACTGAGCCTACCTGTGAGCTAAAGACAAGGCACTTGTTAATTGCCTGATTGCACATTATTTTCGGAAGGGCTGATCTGCATATGCCAAATTTGCATAATGCAAATGTTCTCTGGGAATTGTAGCAGGACCTGAGCAGGGTGAAATGTTGGGGCTGGATGTGGTTGGGCTGTGTCCTTCCAGGGGAGCCTCCGAGTGTCTTCCCCGCCGTGCAGCCGGGTGGGAGCAGAGCCAATTAATCCCAGGAATTGATTAATCCAGAGAAAAGAGAGACTAGAATAGGAGAGTGATGGAAAGGGCTGGTAACAAATCTCACTGTCCTTGCAGGGCATGTCCTTGCCTTCAAATTCAGCCTCACTCCATCAACTTTGCTCTGCTTTCCTGGCTGGCAACAAATTCTGCAAGTCTCCTCTGGGGTCCTGGGAGAGCTCTGCCTTTCCATCCCTGCTGGGCCGTGGTTTCTGCCATGGCACAGCTCCCCTCGCCCCAAACCCTTCCAGCTCCACCCTTTGTGGGGCACCTCAGGCAGGACTGATCAAAAACAGGTGGTGGGACTGGAGCTGAAATGAGGATATTCCCGTTGCAGCCTCCCCAGGTGGTTATTCCCAGGGCAGAGGCAGACCCACGGAGCCCACAGCAACATTTCCCGAGCTCGAAGAGACCAGGAAATCTTCAAAGAGCCTCTGAGCCAGGCATCTCCCCCAATTCCGAGCCCGGCCTTGCCTCTGGCACTGCTCAGACCTGCTCTCCTTTCATCCTGCATGAGAACATCTCTCTTCCCAAAATGCTCCGGGGGGACCCCATTCCTTCCATCTCTCCCCAGCCCGTTTCATGTCCTTTCAGATCTCTCAAGTTCTTTCTGCCTTCCTCGAGGCCTTGCCCAGGTCTCCTGCCCCGCTGAGTCCTTCCCAAAAGGACTCTGCTGACCTCCAAGGAGAGTTTGCTGCTCTCCTTGCAGGTTTCTTGTTTTTTTCCCAGGTGCAATTTTTCTTGCTCACTTTTTGATGGAAAGTCTTTTCCTGATGGATAGAGCTAAGTCAATCCTTCCCCAGTTCCTGCTGTCTTCAGCAGGGGAGAGGAGGGAAAAAAACCCCTTTTCCTTTTGGTCTTCCATCACCTGTGTTTCCAATCACTCATGTCAGGATTTCTGCTCTCACCAGGATCTTTAATGAGTGCAGCCAATAAAGACAAACTCGTCTCTCCCAAGCACATCCAAACTGCAAATGTTTTTCATTCCTTGCCTTTTTTAATTGGAATCCCAGAATGGTTTCAGTTGGAAGGGAATTTAAAGCTCATCTAATTCCAGCTCTGTGTCATGGGCAGGGACACCTCCCATTGTCCCAGGCTGCTCCAAGCCCCATCCAACCTGGCCTTGGGCACTGCCAGGGATCCAGGGGCAGCCACAGCTGCTCTGGGCACCCTGTGCCAGGGCCTGCCCACCCTCCCAGCGAGGAATTCCTTCCCAATATCCCAACCCTCCCTGCCCTCCTTCAGCTAAAGGTGATTCCCCCTCATCCCATCACTCCAGGAGTCCCTCTCCAAACCTGTCTGCAGTGCAAGGAGTCACCAGAACCCAACAGGAGCTTTTCCTCCATGGGATCACCTCTGTAAATCCCTCTTCATTCCCCCCTCCTGCCATGGAGGCTCAATCTTCGCTCCAAAAGGTGCAGTTTGGAGGTTGTAAAACCCAAAATGGACCTTGGGAGGGTGGTGAGAAAACTGCTGGAGCAGCCAAAGCGCCATCTCTTGCCTTGGGCAACTTTATCCCAAATGTCTGCAGCACTCATTACGTGCACCCAAGGCAGAGAGGAGCTTTACATCACTTTCCACTGGACTCGGGGATGAAGCAAGGAATAAACGATGGAGGAAACATCTGTGCAAGGGGGAAAACAACATGTAAGGCTCTAATTAAGCTCAGCTTTTCTCAGAGATCCCTTACTAGGGGGGGCTGCTGACAAGGCCCCTCAGCAGATGGATCCTGGGCCCTTTGCCCCCTTTGGAAGCTGTAATTTTTGACAGAAAGCCTGCTTATTTGGATTTTAAACACTTTTCCCTTGCCTCCGGGGGTTTAATTGTCTTTTAAAGAAAAAAAAAATACTATCAAAAATCACAAATCATATCAGTCTTCTTTGTCTGAAATGGGTAACTTTTGGGGGGATTTGTTGGTAATAATAATTAATCATAAAATCCTTTGGACATAAGGTATTATTGAATCCAACAGAGACCAAACTTCCAGCTGGAAGGAGCTGGAAAAGCTCTGCAGGGAGCAAACCCTGTCACACCAGGTCTGGTTTGCTGTCAGTGCTGGGAAGGGAACACAGGAATGGAGCAGGGATGGAGCAGGGATGGAGCTGGGATGGAGCTGGGATGGAGCTGGGATGGAGCTGGGATGGAGCAGGGATGGAGCTGGGATGGAGCTGGGATGGAGCAGGGGTGGAGCAGGGATGGAGCTGGGATGGAGCTGGGATGGAGCTGGGATGGAGCTGGGATGGAGCTGGGATGGAGCAGGGATGGAGCAGGGATGGAGCTGGGATGGAGCTGGGATGGAGCTGGGATGGAGCAGGGATGGAGCAGGGATGGAGCTGGGATGGAGCTGGGATGGAGCTGGGATGGAGCTGGGATGGAGCAGGGATGGAGCTGGGATGGAGCTGGGATGGAGCAGGGATGGAGCTGGGATGGAGCTGGGATGGAGCTGGGATGGAGCTGGGATGGAGCAGGGATGGAGCAGGGATGGAGCTGGGATGGAGCTGGGATGGAGCTGGGATGGAGCAGGGATGGAGCTGGGATGGAGCTGGGATGGAGCTGGGATGGAGCTGGGATGGAGCAGGGATGGAGCTGGGATGGAGCTGGGATGGAGCAGGGATGGAGCTGGGATGGAGCTGGGATGGAGCAGGGATGGAGCTGGGATGGAGCTGGGATGGAGCAGGGGTGGAGCAGGGATGGAGCTGGGATGGAGCTGGGATGGAGCTGGGATGGAGCGGGGATGGAGCAGGGATGGAGCTGGGATGGAGCAGGGATGGAGCAGGGATGGAGCTGGGATGGAGCGGGGATGGAGCCGGGATGGAGCAGGGATGGAGCTGGGATGGAGCTGGGATGGAGCTGGGATGGAGCAGGGATGTAGCAGGGATGGAGCTGGGATGGAGCTGGGATGGAGCAGGGATGGAGCAGGGATGGAGCTGGGATGGAGCTGGGATGGAGCTGGGATGGAGCAGGGATGGAGCAGGGATGGAGCTGGGATGGAGCAGGGATGGAGCAGGGATGGAGCTGGGATGGAGCAGGGATGTAGCAGGGATGGAGCTGGGATGGAGCTGGGATGGAGCAGGGATGGAGCAGGGATGGAGCAGGGATGGAGCTGGGATGGAGCAGGGATGGAGCAGGGATGGAGCTGGGATGGAGCTGGGATGGAGCTGGGATGGAGCAGGGATGGAGCAGGGATGGAGCTGGAATGGAGCTGGGATGGAGAAGGGATGGAGCTGGGATGGAGCTGGGATGGAGCAGGGATGGAGCTGGGATGGAGCTGGGATGGAGCAGGGATGGAGCTGGGGTGGAGCAGGGATGGAGCTGGGATGGAGCTGGGATGGAGCAGGGATGGAGCTGGGATGGAGCTGGGATGGAGCTGGGATGGAGCGGGGATGGAGCAGGGATGGAGCTGGGATGGAGCTGGGATGGAGCAGGGATGGAGCAGGGATGGAGCAGGGATGGAGCAGGGATGGAGCAGGGATGGAGCAGGGATGGAGCTGGGATGGAGCAGGGATGGAGCAGGGATGGAGCAGGGATGGAGCAGGGATGGAGCTGGGATGGAGCTGGGATGGAGCAGGGATGGAGCAGGGATGGAGCTGGGATGGAGCTGGGATGGAGCAGGGATGGAGCTGGGATGGAGCTGGGATGGAGCTGGGATGGAGCAGGGATGGAGCAGGGATGGAGCAGGGATGGAGCAGGGATGGAGCAGGGATGGAGAAGGGATGGAGCTGGGATGGAGCAGGGATGGAGCTGGGATGGAGCAGGGATGGAGCAGGGATGGAGCTGGGATGGAGCAGGGATGGAGCTGGGATGGAGCTGGGATGGAGCTGGGATGGAGCAGGGATGGAGCAGGGATGGAGCTGGGATGGAGCAGGGATGGAGCAGGGATGGAGAAGGGATGGAGCTGGGATGGAGCAGGGATGGAGCTGGGATGGAGCAGGGATGGAGCAGGGATGGAGCTGGGATGGAGCTGGGATGGAGCAGGGATGGAGCTGGGATGGAGCAGGGATGGAGCTGGGATGGAGCTGGGATGGAGCAGGGATGGAGCTGGGACACAGCACAAGCGAGGCTGGGGCTCTCCTCTGCCTGAGTGGGCACTTGTGAGCCCAAAGTGACCTGAAATTCAGTAGATTCCACCCAACAGCTGCTGCCTGGGTCTGAGCTTTGCTGCTGGAGCTGCTGGATTTAGTGACAAATCCCTGGAGAGGTTCCTTTCGATCCTGGGAGAGTTAATGCAACCCAGAATGTGCCTCCATCCAAGCTGGATCCAGCTGCTGCAGCTCCTGGCCCATCCTGGACCCAGTGGCCTGCAGATGATGCAGCAGGGTGGGAATGAGGGATTTCCAGAGGTGATCCCGTGGAGGAAAAGCTCCTGTTGTGTTCTGGTCACTTCCTACACTCTGGACAGGTTTGAAGAGGGACCTTCCACCAGGGCCTGGCCTGAGAGGGTGCCCGGGAATGGCCCATCCTGGACGGAGTGCAGCGCCTCCCAGGCTGAGTCCTGCCCATCCCAGGCTGAATCCTGTCCATCCCAGACTGAACCCAGCCCCTCCCAGACTGAATCCAGTCCATCCCAGACTGAATCCAGCCCCTCCCAGACTGAACCCAGCCCCTCCCAGACTGAATCCTGTCCATCCCAGACTGAATCCAGCCCCTCCCAGACTGAACCCAGCCCCTCCCAGACTGAATCCTGCCCATCCCAGACTGAATCCTGCCCCTCCCAGACTGAATCCTGCCCATCCCAGACTGAATCCTGCCCATCCCAGGCTGAATCCAGCCCAGCCCAGACTGAATCCAGTCCATCCCAGACTGAATCCATCCCAGACTGAATCCTGCCCATCCCAGACTGAATCCTGTCCATCCCAGACTGAATCCAGCCCATCCCAGACTGAATCCTGTCCATCCCAGACTGAATCCAGCCCATCCCAGACTGAATCCAGCCCATCCCAGACTGAATCCAGCCCCTCCCAGACTGAATCCTGTCCATCCCAGACTGAATCCAGCCCATCCCAGACTGAATCCAGCCCATCCCAGACTGAATCCTGCCCATCCCAGACTGAATCCAGCCCATCCCAGACTGAATCCTGCCCATCCCAGACTGAATCCAGCCCATCCCAGACTGAATCCTGCCCATCCCAGACTGAATCCAGTCCATCCCAGGCTGAATCCTGCCCATCCCAGACTGAATCCAGCCCCTCCCAGACTGAATCCTGCCCATCCCAGACTGAATCCTGCCCATCCCAGACTGAATCCAGCCCATCCCAGACTGAATCCACCCCATCCCAGACTGAATCCAGCCCCTCCCAGACTGAATCCAGCCCATCCCAGACTGAATCCAGCCCATCCCAGACTGAATCCTGTCCATCCCAGACTGAATCCAGCCCATCCCAGACTGAATCCTGCCCATCCCAGACTGAATCCTGTCCATCCCAGACTGAATCCAGCCCAGCCCAGACTGAATCCTGTCCATCCCAGGCTGAATCCTGTCCATCCCAGGCTGAATCCTGCCCATCCCAGGCTGAATCCTGCCCATCCCAGACTGAATCCATCCCAGACTGAACCCAGCCCATCCCAGACTGAATCCAGCCCAGACTGAATCCATCCCAGACTGAATCCAGTCCATCCCAGACTGAATCCAGCCCAGCCCAGACTGAATCCATCCCAGACTGAATCCAGCCCAGCCCAGACTGAATCCTGTCCATCCCAGACTGAATCCTGTCCATCCCAGGCTGAATCCAGCCCATCCCAGACTGAATCCAGCCCAGCCCAGACTGAATCCATCCCAGACTGAATCCTGCCCATCCCAGACTGAATCCAGCCCATCCCAGACTGAATCCTGTCCATCCCAGACTGAATCCATCCCAGACTGAATCCAGCCCAGACTGAATCCAGCCCATCCCAGACTGAATCCAGTCCATCCCAGACTGAATCCAGCCCAGACTGAATCCAGCCCATCCAGACCAAATCCTGCCCATCTTGGACCGAATCCATCCCATCCCATCCCATCCCAGCAGGACTCTTTGAAGGCTGTGTTGGTGCTGGATTCAGGGCCACTGAGGAGCGATTGGAGGGAGAGGTGTGTAAATACTCTCACACGCTCATTAAACAGACCAAAATCCTAAAGTGAGGAGCAGCAGTTCCCTGATTATTGCATTTCCAGCCAGGAGGGGCTGGGCTTTGCAGCTGCTGGGATCCATAAAGCTGCAGTTCCTCAGTGCTCCCTGGGAATCCTGCCCAGTATTTTGGTCACCTCCGGCTTTTCCAGGCTCCGTTGGCAAACTGGGCTCCTGCTCCTCTGCTACTGGACACAGTGGGAATGGGAGGCTGGATCCCACTGCCAGCAGGGCTGGATGTGCTGGGGGGACCCTGAGCTGCAGTTCCTGCCCTTCTCCTGCCGCCAGCCCTGCCTTGTCCATGCCATGCTTCTCCATCCTTGCCCGTTTGCTCCAAGGAAGTGAGGAGGGTGGATTCGGGAAATCAGAGCCACCCTTGGCCAGGAGAAAAGGGATTTAGGAATTTAGGAATTTAGGGATTGAGGGAGCAGGAGAGTGAGGTGGGATGGGATGGGATGGGATGGGATGGGATGGGATGGGATGGGATGGGATAGGATAGGATAGGATAGGATAGGATAGGATAGGATAGGATAGGATAGGATAGGATAGGATAGGATAGGATAGGATAGGATAGGATGAGATGGGACGGGACAGGACAGGACAGGACAGGACAGGACAGGACAGGACAGGACAGGACAGGACAGGATAGGATAGGATAGGATAGGATAGGATAGGATAGGATAGGATAGGATAGGATGGGACAGGATAGTTTGGGATCAGATGGGATGGGACAAGATGAGACAAGGCAGGAAGGGATGAGACTGGAAGGGATGTAACGGGTCAGGATGTCCTCCTGTCCTGTCCCATCCTATCCTATTCCATCCCATGGATTGGGAAGAGGTGAAATGAGATGAGACAGGATGGGACTTTGATGGAGCAGGATGGGATGGATAACTGCCCTGAGGAATGCCAGAGGGAACCAAGAGGGATTTTCCCACCTTGAGCCCAACAATGCCTTTTGAGGGAGCTCTCAGGGATGCTGTGCAGAAGTGCCACCAGCGTTCTCCATGACTTTCTTCCACCCTTCACAAGGATTTTCCAGCCCCTCAGCACCAAGTGCCCCCCAGTGGATCCCAGGGCAGTCTCTGGCACCCTGAAGGTTGGAAACTGGGGACAAATCCACTGTGGGCTCCAACACCACTGGGGCTGGAGGACAAGCAAGGTGAAGCTGCAGTTTCTTCTTCTGTGAGGGTCAGATGGCAGCAGGTGACACCCACAGGGGATCTCCACACCTGGCAGGAGGGTGCCCTGCACTTTATAAATAGATATTTATGGTCTAAGCACAGTGTGGAGCAGGAACTGGGATCAGAAGGAGGCTGACAGGGAGCTCAAAGCAGGGAGGGATCCGGAGCCATGTGCAATCTGTATTTATGTGTGGCCGTTCCCTCTGATCCCCCTCAGAAGGAACAAATTGATCCCTGTGGTTTAGGGAACGCGAAACCCAAATTGCAGACACAAATTTCAGTCTTTTCCATCTCCCATCCCATCCCTCAGCTCGGGGAGGTGCAGGGAGTCTCGCTGACTCCATAAAGTTCCAGGAGCTGATGTGCCCAGCTCCGAGCAGCCTCATCCGTCTCGATGGCAGCAATGAGCCTGCAGGACCTTGGATTTATTCCCATTTTTTTGGCAGGCATTGAAACTTTGTGCATCAAACAAGAGGCAATCCTGCCTCAGCACAATGGGGGGCACGGTGCTCTGGTGTCCTGGGACAGGCTGTTCTGAAGATGAACAGGGAAAGAGTCAATCCTTCACAAATTTACCCAGCTGGGCATTAGCCTTGCATTAAAACCTCCCATCCCTGGCTTAATGCAGCTTAATGACTTGTTTCCCCTCCTAATTGCTGCTTGGCTACCAGCAGCTCCTTCCATCAGGTTATTCCGCAGGATGCCTGGGTGTTTTCCTGCCAGGCTACAATTAATTCACAAACCACTGGAGTGCAGGAACAGTTTAAGTGGTCTCCCCACATCGCATTACCTTGCACTTCTCTTTGCTGAATAACAGCTCCCAGCCCATCTCACAGGGATCCTGCCTTCCCAGGCTGGTTTCCCTCCAGCCCCTTTCCACTTCAGTAATGTAAATATTTAGATCAGGGAAGAAAATGCTGTTGTCACAAAGATGCTTTTCTTTATTTCATGGAAGGCGTTGAGCAGCCACCAATTCCCTGCTTCTTCCAGGTTACTGTGAGGAATATGAGCATTGATGGGTGAGTCCCAAAGGCTGCTGACCATACAGGATTCCATAGGTTGTGATCCCAAAGGGAATTCAGCTTTGTAAGGGAAGTTGGAGGCCTGAAATGGGGAGTTTGGGGCACTGCTTTGCTCAGAGCAACTGGAGCCCAGGCTCTTGCCAGGATCATTCAATCACAGAAGGTTCGGGTGGGAAGGAACCTCAAAGATCACCAAGTCCAACCCCTGCCATGGTCAGGGACACCTCCCATAGGCCAGGGCTCCATCAGTCTGGCCCTGGACACTGCCAGGGATGGGGGAGCTCCAGCTTCTCTGGGCATTCTGTGCCAGCCCTGCCCACCCTCCCAGGGAACAATTCCTGCCCAATCTCCCATCCATCCCTGCCCTCTGGCAGTGGAAGCCAATCCCTGTGTCCTGTCCCTCCATCCTTTGTCCCCAGTCCTTTTCCAGCTCCCAGTGACTCTTCCTTAACAACTGAAGTCCCACAAACCCCAAGCCCTCTTGTGCCCACTGCAAGTTTTCCAGGCTGCTCAAATCAAGGGCTTCTTTAGAAATGATTGTTGCTAAAATTGCTGTGTTGCTGCTGTCTTTGATTTGCTGCTCTGTGTGACACTCGGATGTCTCTGCAGCTCTGAGAACTCCCTGTGGAATTAAGTGCAGCCCTGTGGCCCTCAGTCACCCCTCAGTCATGGAACTGGAGAATATCTGGAGCTGGAAGGGACCCACAAGGATCTTCAAGCCCGATGACCCACGATGGCATCAGGTGATGTATCCGTGCTCAGCACACCTGGAGAGGCAGAACGTGGAACCACACCTGGCTTTTGGGGGATGCAGCTCTCACTCATGGGTGAGAGCTCATGATCAGCAGAGAATTGTGGAGCCCAGAATGGTTTGGGTTGGAAGGGACCTTAAGGCTCATCCAGTTCCACCCCTGCCATGGTAGGGACACCTTGCACTGTCCCAGGTTTCTCCAAGCCCCAGTGTCCAACCTGGCCTTGGGCACTTCCAGGGATCCAGGGGCAGCCACAGCTGCTCTGGGCACCCCGTGCCAGGGCCTGCCCACCCTCACAGTAACAACTCCTGGGTAAGGGTGATAACCAAGACATGGGGCTGGAAAATCAAACAAACCCAGGCTCTGGAGCTCCAGCAGAGTCCCCAGATTGTGGCCAACGTGGGGTGAAGTTGGCAGCACCATCAGCGCTGCGCCAAAGCCACTTGGGCCCTGCAGAGGCTGAAAGGAGCAAAGCAGAAAAGAGCAGCAGCCTGCCTGGATCCTCACCCTGCCCAAAGGCACCGAGGGATCAGTGCTGGTTTAGGCCCTTCCCTGTGCTCTGAAAGGCTTTCAGTGCTGATTTGCCAGCGGGGCAGGAGAGGGACCTGAGTCACTCCCAGCCCCTGAGGCCAGCACAAAGGCAGCAGCCCCGGGAGAGGCTGCCAGAGTGTCTGCAAGCTCTGCCTATCAAAGCAGCATTGATTACACGAGTTCTGCAAAGGTTTCTTTGCAGGGATGGTGCAGGGAGGCTTTCAAAGGGGCCAGGCTGTCAGGCACTGGATGGTGGATGTGATATTGAGGCCAGAGATCCTGCAATATTTTCCTAGATTAGAGATTAACGCGCTTCTAATTAATTTTGATGCTGTGTAATACGATAAAGTTGTGTCTTTTTTGTGATGCTGGGCTAGCTCATAATCCAATCTTTAATTATTATCTCTTGCTTTTAAAATAAAGAAAAAGGCTATTACGTTATAATGCCGGCCAGGCAGTGGCCGTGGGGAAGCTGAGGGCTTTATACATTGATGGAGGCTGTAAATTTAAACTCTTTCTTTCCATTTAATGAACTGGATTGTCTGAAGGATCTGACTGGCAAGAGTTTTGAAACCATAAAACCTCCCGGAGGCTGAGCACAGCCTCCTGACCTGGATATCTGGGGAGTAGGCTGGGGATGGGCAGAGGTGCTGGCTGTGCCCACGGTGAGCTCTGCCAGTAAAGGCAGGGCTGAGAAAGAGCCACGGAAAATAATTCAAGGGCTGGCCAAAAAAAATTGCTTTAAAGTGCTCCATCTGCTTAATTTATTAAAAAGGAGACAGAGAGGTGACTTGATTACCATGTCTAAGTAGCTTCACAGGGAGAAAATACCAGATACTAAAGGGCTCTTTAAGCCCTCAGAGAAAGGCAGAATGGGAACAAATAGTTTAAAGGCAGCCACAGAGCAAAGTTAAGAGAGAAACTGCAATTTTCCCCAAAATATTGAGGCTGTGAAAGCATCAGGGGAGCAGGGTTCTCCGAGGCTCTTGACATCTGTGGAAAAAGAAGGGATGGCTCTCAAGGGGACACGTGACAGTATCCAGCTTCCCGAGAGCTGCAGGGTGTAGATCCCCCCGGGGTTTGGGGTGCAGGAGCTCATCTTTGAAAAATCAGCCTGAGGACCCTGAAAGCATTGCTCAGCCTCTTCCCAAAATGATGCAAGCAGAGCTTTTTCCACGCCGGCAATCTCCACGATCGGGAGATATTTGTCTTTATTTACCACCAAAGGCATCAGCAATCCTTCCACTTTGTTTTCTCCCTGCGAACGAACAAACAAACCAACCAACAAAAAGCCTTCGCTCCTCAGGAAACTTTTTAACAGTCATGAGGTGTCCAAGGGCCGCCTCAGATGCTGCCTGAGCCGTCTCCCGCTCCCTTTCAACGCTCGGTCTTCTGGGGATGCATTTGTTTGCTTTTGTTTTGCTCTCGAATAAAGTTGTAGCTTTGTTCTCGCCTTTCCGAACGCCCTTAGTATTCCCGGGGAAAAGCCTGGAAATGAAGCTGCCAGCTCTGTCCAGCCTGACACTGATCAGAGCCGCGATTCCCCAGCAGCTCTGTTTGCCAACACCGGGCCCTTATCTGCAGCTCTGCCCGGCTCTGGAGGAGCTCCCCTCGGCCCCGCCGCTCCCCCGCCCAGGCAGAGCCGCGGTTCGTGTCACCGGCTCTGCCCTAATCTCCCGCCTTGATCAGAGCTTCATCCCGCTTAGCTCCCACCTGGCTGAGTTTTTGACTTGATAAATTGGATGGGGATTTCAGCGGGATCTCAGGGCCTTCCAGGCTGCTCGTTGCTTGGCTGAACTTTGTCAAACACAAACCGAGGCGCGATCGTCGAGGGAGACTCGGACCCGCCTGTTGTCTGGGTTTTTGCCGTTCTCCTCTGTCCCCTTTAAGGAGTTTGTAAAAGTCTTATCTTTAGCCTTCTGTGTTTTTGGAGTCAGACACACTTTCGTATAAACGAGCCATTTGTTATTGTAAAATCTAGCGATGTTTACATTCTTTTCATTAGGAGGAGACTGTTGATGGACTGTTGCATGGTCCAGTGTGGCTGGAGAAGATTTTCTTCCTCCAATCCATGATCACTGCTGGAATTCGATAAATGTCCAAGTTTGTAAAATCTAGCGATGTTTACGTTCTTTTCATAAGGAGGAGACTGTTGGTGGGCTGCTGCATGGTCCAGTGTGGTTGGAGATTTTCTTCCTCCAATCCATGATCACTGCTGGAATTCGATAAATGTCCAAGTTTGTAAATAAACTTTCTCCTTTTCTGCCTTGGACATCTCAATGTGTGGGTGTCATTTCTTTGTGTCGTGTGCGACAGGAAAGCTCCTGGTGGACGTGAGCTGGATCAGGCAGAGCTCCCAGGAGAATGGGAGGTGTGAAAATCTGTAAATAAAGTTCTCTCTTTCCTGCCTGGGACATCGCAAGGTGTGGGTGTGAGTTTCTTTATGTCGTCAGCGACACCCGCCGAGTCAGAAGGAGCTGGAAAGGCATAACATGGCTGCAGTCCCAGGTTTGGTGTGGGATGGGGAGACATCAGGCCTCCTTAAACAGGGAAAGGAGAGTTCTTTGTCCTTCAGTTCTGCACTCACCTGTCTGCTGGAGCTGCTGTGGCCGCCGGGTGTGATGGAGCGCGGGGCTGAGGCGATAGCGCTGAGTTATGGACGCGCCGCTAATGGCACAGCCTCGCCTCCCGGGAAAAGGGCTCCAGCTAAATTCCAATCTTTATCTCGCCCATGGAGCCTGCACACACTTATGTGCATCTGTTATATCTAAATATTTATTTGTGGCACACCAGCAGAGGTCCTTTACCTCTCTATTTACTCTGCTTTGAAGTATTGATCTATAATTACTCGTGAGTACCTTGCCTGTAAACATTTCCCTGCAGAGGTACTTATAAATACCACTTACCTAAACACCCCCCTGCATTTTCACCTGTAAATATCCCTTGCCAGGAAAGGGCCATGGCAAACTTCTTAAATCAGCGGGAGGAGGAGGCTCTCCAGAACATTTCATGCAGGTAGAGCAGAGCCTGGCGGGGCACAGGGTGCTGGGGAAAGTCTGAGACCATTTTGTGGTTTCCATCTGTCCCCTCAAGAGGCAAAAGCTGCTGTTCATTGTTGTTTTATTTTTTTTTCTGTGTCTGACCTTCAACTTCACTCCTGTCATTTGGGAGGTCATCAGGAGTAATTAGGAAGTCCAGCTATATTCCAGCCTTATTGATAATGGTATTAATATAGAGCAGCTTTCAGCCTCTGAAGCATCAGGGGCTTTGGGGACCAGATGTTTGTGAGTGTCTATTGAAGTCATCTGCTCCAAACCGAGCACAAGCATCAGGAAGCTGAACATGCTGGAGAGCTCCAGATGTTCCAGATGTTGGAACAGCTGCTGGCAGAATTTCTCCTGTAGTATCACAAAGGTCACAATCTCTAGCAGTGAGTATCCTCCTCAGATATGGGGATAATTTAAATGATAATGCCTCAAAACCAGGTTCCTGACGGGACAAAGCATCTTGGATGTGTTATGGATAGAAATTTCTGGCTGAGAGCACCAGGTAATGCCCCAAAGGATGCCAGCCACTGGATCATCCTTAATGATGGAGACCTGGAGGATGCACAGAAGCTGCAACTCCAGGTCTCACCTGAAGAGGTGCAGCCCCATGAGCACAGTTGCCACTAAAAATGTTGTTTTCCATCACCAGATGAAAATCTGGGAGTCTTTTCCCAAGTGCCAAATGCTTGGGGGAAGATGTGAGACCCTGGATGAGCTGGATGACCTTGAGGAGGGGCACTGGAGGGTGCTGAATGAGACCAGCCACAGCTCATCTGTCACCTCCTTGCTCCAGCATCTGATGTACTTTGGAAGCAAAATTTGGATTTTTCCCTTTGGAAAGATATCTGGCTCTGGAAACTAAAAGTGTTTTGAAAGGGGGAATATTGTCTTCATCCCTGTTGGCTTCATTCTTGATGTTTTCAGCTCTGCCCAAGTCCAGGGGAGATTTGCTTCAAGAGCAGCTCTAAGGGCACAAAGGAACCTTCACCAGGGTCCTGGTGCCCACCCTCAGGAGGGAATCTGGCCTCTCCCTGAGGGAATTTGAGCAAAAACCCAGGATGGAGTCAGTCTAGAGGCCCAGAGGTGTAATCCAGGCTTACCCCATGCTGACACGGGACTGCCCAGCTGTGATTCCTGTTCTCTGTGACCCCACATCCAATTTATTACGGAAAAACAAGTTTTACCTTAACAAAACTCTCTGTTTGGAAAGAGCTTGTAGATGTACCTGATGGGAAGAGCTCTTCTCCAGAAAAATGAGGTGCGTCCCTCCTGCAATGCTGGGACTGAACCAGACACTTCCACACTTTCACCCCAGCCCTTGGATTGCTCCATGCCTTGATGCTCTGCTTTCTGAACTGGAAAAAAAAAAAAAAAAAAGAAAAAGAAAAAGAGAAAAAAAATTCAAAAGTGTGAGTTTCCATGGAGACAAGAGTTCTGTTCTAAAATCTGAGGGCAGGCAAGCTCTGGATTTGGTGTTTTGATGCAGATGCTTGCGTTTAACTTTAGGGGAAAATGTTGGCTCAGACCGGAGCTCTTTGGAGGGGCTGGTTTTTGGTGTGGGGGTGTTTCACAGGATTTGGGGGGATCCCATTGAAAAAGGGGAAGAAAACTCTCTTCAGTCCTTTACAGAGGAAAAGAACCCACAAACAATGGGAACGGTGGAGTCATCTCCAGGGGCACGTCCAGCCCCTCAAGGTGCCCGTAGTGGAAGATCCAACCTCCACCTGATGCCAGCAGAGAGAAGATGTGTCCCCTCCTGCTCCTGAAGCACTGCAGAAAACACGGATTGCTTGGCACAGGTGGGAGCTTCGGGGAAGGAAAAGGACCTTGGGCTGCAGGGTGCTTTGCTTCACACACATCTGCTCTCCAGGCAGGAATTTCACAGGCTCAGTAATGATGTGTTGGGTTCTTCACTCCGGCTCATGAGCTCTTGATACTTTGGGCCTTAATTGATTGGCTTTTCATGGGCTTGATTGCAGCAGCTCAGAGGAATCAGAGCAGCAGAAGGTGACAGGAAGCGTTAGCACTTTGGAGAGCCCGGCTAATGATTTGTGTGCGGGCAAAAAACGGGAATTAATTCTCCGGGAAGAAATCCTGCTCTGAGGGAAGTGAGACACCAAAGGTGCTAACGACCTGTCAAAGCAGGTGCTGAGGAGCTGCTGCCCCAGGCTCGACCCCTGGCGGGATTCTGAGCAGAGTGGTTTGGGGACACGGTGCCAAACTGTGGGCTGGGATGCCACCCCTGGAAACTCCTTTCCAAAACATGTCCATGGGGCTTCCCAGGAAGAGTGGGCAGGTTGCCACTGAAAATCAATGAGGGAGTGAAATGCCAGCAAAGCCATGGACAGCTTCATGAATTAACTTACTTTTTTTTAAGATAATCTTATATTGAATAGGGAGACAGTGGAGAGAGAAGGTTCAGGGTATTTGCAGCAGAGCTGGGTGGAGAAAGCCCTTGCTGGTTCATGAATCATAGAACAGAATAATGGAATAATTTAGGTTGAAAAAGCCCTCAAAAATCATCAAGTCCTATGATTCCCCAGCACGGCCAAAGCCACCACTAACCCATGTCCCTAAGTGCGCTGTCCACATGGCTCTTAAATCCCTCCAGGGATGGTCACTCCACCACTGCCCTGGGCAGTTTCAGTCTTTTCCATGAAGAAATTTTCCTTAATTTCCAACATAAACCTCCCCTGGTGCAACTCAAGGCTCTTTCCTCTTGTCCTGTCCTTTGCTCCCTGTGAGCAGAGCCCAACCCCGGCTGTCCCCTCCTGTCAGGGAGCTGTGGAGATCCAGCAGAAGAGATGGACATCAGAGCATGGATGAGGGCAGGAAGAGGGATGAACGCTGTGCCTCTGCACATCCCCAGTGGGCAACAGCCCCCTGGGAGAACCTGGTGTAGAAATGTGCAGGCCCTGAGACTCCGAGTCCCTGGGAGTGTCCAAGGCCAGGCTGAATGGGATTTAGAGCCACCTGGGAGAGTGGAAGGTGTTCCTGCCATGGGGACTGGATGAGCTTTGATGTCCCTTCCAACCCAAACCAGTCTGAGGTTCTGAGGTTCCCTGGGGCTGTCCCTTTTCCCTCAGTGTGTCTGTAGTTTCTTGCTGGAAACCCAGGAGTCCTCGAAGCCATCCCTGATGCAGAACTGGCTCCTGCAGAAGGCAGCCTTGAACCCCTGCCTTTATTCAGGGATCCTACCCTCCATGGGGAAAGGTTCTCCCAGGAGGATTTACTCCTGGATTTACTCCTGGCGCCAGTCCTGAGAGCAGAGTGGAGAAAGGCAGCTCTCCTGAACCCTCCCTGCAGTGGGAATATGAATGTTTTGTTTCAATAACATTTAACAGTGATTGCCTGGGCGACCTCTGCCCCGCTGTGATTAAATATTAATATTCTTCTAGTCTGGGCTCCTGCTCTGCTTCTCCTCCTCTGGTTTCCAAATGAAGCTGCCTGGCCTTGGCCTTTCTTTGGAGCACGGGGATGGAGTACGGATGAGGCAGAGCTGGATCTCACCACCCCAACCAAAGCTCCGGGCTTTGCTCTGAGCTTTACAGGGAAAAAAAAAAAAAAAAAAAAGAGCTGGGCTATGAAGTTGCTGAACTCAGGGGAATTTAATAACACTCAGCCACCAGCAAAGCGATTAAATGCTGGCTCCTAATTCCGTAAGTGCCTGGCTGATGGTTTCCCCGGCTGCCGGCGGCGCAATGGGACTAATCTGTGAAGGGGCCGCCCGTTATCGCATCCGCCCGGCAGGAGCCGGGATGCGGCTGGAATCTGCTCTGCCCCCGGTGCGGCGGGGATGGAGGGGACGGGGGAAGGGGGCGGCAGGGTGGTGCCTGCTTCGCTGTGGGGTTTGAGGGCCTGCTTGGCTGTGGGGTATCTGATGCAGGGAGAGAGGGTGTGAGGCTGGAATAGGATGCTCCCAGGGAAGGAGGAAGAGGAGGAGGAGGAAGGTAGAGGATCTGGCTGAAGCAGGGCTGTGTTCCTGCTCCTTTTCTGCTGGATGGTTTCAGGTTTCAGCTTTTACTCAAAATAAACTCCATTTTGCCTTAAATTTCACCCCTAAGATGTACAGACAAGAGGCTCCTCTTCAATCACACTTTCTGCTCCAGACAGTGCCATGTTCCTGTTGCATCACCCTCTTTTCTAAGTTTTTTTGGTTTGGTTTGGTTTTTTTTTAGAAATCTCTGGATGTGTTGGATTTGGGAATGCCTCAGGGGTTTTTCTTGCTCCTTTCGACCCCTGGGCTCAGAGAGCACCAGGAACCAGCTCCGAAACAGAGCCGAGGGCGCTCCACAGCGTCCCTCGCTCCCTCTCTGCCGGCGCCTCTTCCCCGCTGCTCCCTGTCCGCGCCTCCACAGCGGATGATTCGCCCGACCTTTAGCTGGGAGATGTTCAGCAGCCAGCCAGGCTGATCGGGGATTTAATGCTGATTGAGGCGCTAATGTGGCTGTTCCCGACGCGCCCCGCCGGGCTGGGGGCACTTCCACACTTCCCGCTGGCTGAGCTTCCAAATGGACTCCAGTGCCACGTCCCTGCTCAGTCCAAGGGGATCATTTATTTCAGTTTTGAGGATCAAAGGGTGTGAACACCCGTGTCTCACTGCTGCAGAGGCTGGGAACCTGAGCTCTCCAGCAGCTGTGCTTCGGCTGAGGGGCTCCAGCCCAGAGGAGCCCGAATCAAAGGGATGGGAAAAGCATCTCTGGGCTGCTCTGGGTGCCACATCCCATATTTGGGTGCCATATCCCGTATTTGGGTGCCATATCCCATATTTGGGTGCCATATCCCATATTTAGGTACCATATCCCATATTTTTTGGGTGCCATATCCCATATTTGGGTACCATATCCCATATTTGGGTGCCATATCCCATATTTGGGTGCCATATCCTATATTTGGGTACCATATCCTATATTTGGGTGCCATATCCCATATTTGAGTACCATATCCCATATTTGGGTGCCATATCCCATATTTGGGTGCCATATCCCGTATTTGAGTGCCATATCCCATATTTGAGTACCATATCCCATATTTGAGTACCATATCCCATATTTGGGTGCCATATCCCATATTTGGGTGCCATATCCCATATTTGGGTGCCATATCCCATATTTGAGTGCCATATCCCATATTTGAGTACCATATCCCATATTTGAGTACCATATCCCATATTTGGGTGCCATATCCCATATTTGGGTACCATATCCCATATTTGGGTGCCATATCCCGTATTTGGGTGCCATATCCCATTTTTGGGTACCATATCCCATATTTGGGTACCATATCCTATATTTGGGTGCCATATCCCATATTTGGGTGCCATATCCCATATTTGAGTACCATATCCCATATTTGAGTACCATATCCCATATTTGAGTACCATATCCCATATTTGGGTGCCATATCCCATATTTGGGTACCATATCCCATATTTGGGTACCATATCCCATATTTGGGTACCATATCCCATATTTGGGCACCATATCCCATATTTGGGTGCCATATCCCATATTTGGGTGCCATATCCCATATTTGGGTACCATATCCCATATTCCTCCAGCTTCCAGCATCCCTGCATCTCTGCTTTCTAGAGGCTAGCCACATCTAATAGTGGGGTGAGAGCAAGATGTGCAATTCCACAGGAGACAACAGGGAGTGCAAGGAAACTCCTCATGGAAAGTCATGGCTGGCTCACTAGGAGGCAGTTAATCCTTTTAAACAGGCTCGGGGCACTTTGGAGAAGAAATCCTGTGCTGAAAAGTTCAAGTGTGTGTGGTATGAAAGGGTTTGGGTTCAAGGTATAAAAGTCTCACTCATCCCAGCCCTGCCTTGCAGGAGGAGATAGCCATTCCCTGGAGATCTGCTCCTTTTCCAACTCTTTGGCAACAGCCACATTGTTCTAGCTCCAAAAAATAACAAAGCTGGGGAAGGAAAAGGACAACAAAATATATCCCACTGTAAACAAACATGTCAATTAGTGTAATCAGCCCTAATGAGGAAAGGGAAGCCAAATCCCACACTTTGAGTGGCTGTTTGGGCCGGCTGATCTCAGGCAAGCCCGGCTCCTTCACCCCGTGTGTGTTGAGGGTAGTTGGGGTGTGATGGCCACAGCGTCCCTGCTGGATTTGGGCTCAGTGCTGTGCCCCTTTTCCTCCAGCCCCCGTTTTTTTGGGAAGTGGATGGAGGGCTGCATCCACTGGTTCTGACTCGCAGCGCTCAGCCACAAACAAAAGGCACTGATTGATAATTTGCTGTTATTGTGCTGCTCCTCCATCATCCCCAGCCAGCCCTGCCAGTTGGGCCTTGGGACCGGCGGAAGGAATTGCTTTGCCTTCCACTTGCCCAATAAATAATAATAATAATAATTGACATAATGGCAATAATAAAACCCATCCATCTCCCCCGCCGCCCTCCCTGGCGAGGGGAGCCCAACTTTTGGTCTCGTTTATTTAGGATTGGGCTTGGTTGACTTTAACACGAGCTGTCACCAAACAAATCTCCCTGCGGCACAGCGGGTATTAAAACCATCTTTCATGGATTCAAATCTTCCAAGAGGGGCCATCAGAGAAATGAGGACCAGGACTGGAGGCTGGGTGTGATTTTTTTTTCCCCCTCCTGTGCGATGTTAAGGACTAAAAATCCTCATTTGCTCCCCAAACCCCATCCAGGGATGTCAGGGCTGTGCCAAGCCTAGGATCGGAGGGGTTGGATGCTCCCCAGCAAAAAATTCCATCAAAATTACCAGCTGTCCTTTGCACCTCCTCAGATTTAATGATTTTCCCTTTATTAGTGGTGCTGGGTCAGTTATTGTGGGCTGGGCATCTGGGATAAGGGGAGAAGAGGGAAAGAGGGATAACCTGGCAAAATGGTGTGAAGCACAGTAAAACCTTCCAGCAGGGCTTGGAGCGTTTTCCTGGCTATGTGGACCCCATTGGAAAGAAGGAAAAGTGGGATAAATGAAGAGGACAAGGTACTGTCCCAAAGGCTGGATATGCTGCCTGTTTCTCATCCACATCCTGATCCTGGGTGTGTCCCTGCACCCTTTGGAGCCCCCAGATCACACAGCTGGAGGTCGGTGTGTGGCAAGAACTGGTCTGTGTAACTCAGCTGGGGGCTGAAGGCAGCTCCACAACGGAAATGCTGCATCCCAAATTTCCTCCCAGCCAGGAGTCCCTCCCAGTGGTTGTTGTGGTAGGATTTGTTACCCACCAGAGGCACTGCCAACCTAAGGAGCATCCCGAGGCCTCCCAGAGTCCAGGCCCTGGAAATCAAGTTCCCTGTGAGCACTGAGCTTGAAAACAAAACAAAAGGAACACCCCTGTTCATTGCAGATGGGGTGGAGGGGATGATCTTTGAAGGTCCCTTCCAACCCAACCCAGCCCAATCCAACCCAACATATTCCATCATATTCCATCATATTCCATCATATTCTGTCATATTCCGTCATATTCCATTCCATTCCATTCCATTCCATTCCATCCCATCCCATCCCATCCCATCCCATGTCCTCCCTTAAAATAATCACACTAGAAATTCTGGCCCTCCTGAGTCCTCCACTGCAAATTTGATTTTCCTTTTTTTTTTTTTTTTTTTTTTATTTCGAATTTTTTATTTCCCTCCCTTTTCCTTCCCCCTGGAGAAATGGTTTGAGGGGCAGCTGCTGGCTCTGCTGCTGCTCCTGCAAACAGCCAGAGAGCTCCCACACAGCTCCTTTGATGGCCCAGCAAGACAGAGAGAGAACAAATGCAACATGGAGCAGCAGCACTGCCGTCCCAGACAGCTCCGTGCTCCCAGCAGATGTTTCTCCACAGCTCCAGCTGCCTGGGGAAGCGAGGGCCAGAGGCACCAGCAGAGATTTTGTACTCTGAAGGTGAATATATGGATTATCCACCAGGTCCCTGCATGGTCTGCATGGACACATGAGGGTGATGGGTGTTGGAGAAGGAGGATGCCAGGCTCTGGAGCAGGGATGAGAGCCCGTGCAGCCTGTGAGGGACACACCTGTCAGGCCATTTGGGATCCTGGTGGGGCTTTGCTGTGCGCAGGGCTTAATCAGAGCCTGGCAACCCGTTTTCCTGAGGGTTGGTGGGACAAGCAGCGGCAAAAAGGGCCAGAACAGAGTCGTTTCAAAGAGAGTGGGCAAAACATAATCATATCCAGGGAGGACTAATCCCGGATTATCATCAGGGGTTGGAAGGGATAAACCATATCTAAGCACACAGCTTTCATCCCACGGGGCTGTCAGAGCAATCGCAGCCGCTCTGGGGCACAGGGACCGGAGTGAGAGAAGGAGGGGGGAGACCTCTGCCAAGGGCATGGGGGGAGCTGGGTGGCAGCTGGAGACCCTCACTGGGGGACACCTCAGTGTGGGGGTCCTGGGCTGGGCCATCCCTGTGTCCTTTGTGCCTCCTGGGTGTCCCCGTGGCAGGCGGATCCATCCCGCTCTCACCGTGACCGCTGCCTGGAGGATGTGGCTGCTCTCCTCCTTATCTTTTTGGCTTCTCTCCTCAAGTACAAATTGACCCCTCAGAATTTTCTCCTTTAATGCCCTTGTTCTCAAATGTTAATAACTGGTCAGTGACAGGCTGATTAAGCCTTCCTTCCTCCCTTATTTAGATTGGTGTCACTGCAGCAGCTCGAGCGGGGCCGTAAGAACATTAACACCCGCTCGGCACTGACAGGGCAAACTATTCCCTGGGAATTGATAAGGGCTTTTTCTGGAAATGAATTTGGCGCTGGCAAAACAAACGGATGCCTTGAGCTCCATCCATCTCCCATCCTTTAATAACTTTCATTTGTTCGGCGCTATCTCCAGCACCAATTAATGTAACGAATGCCTTTTGTCCCAGCATGGGCTTTTGCAGGAGCTTCCAGTGGGACAGATCCACTTCCCTCCTCTTCCCTCCCCTTCACTTCTTGGCTTGGGGTGAGGTTTTCTACCCATGAGCAGGGGCTGAGTGGCCCAAAATAACATCCTTTTCTCGTGGCATCATGCCTGGATCCATATCTATATCCAAACCTATATCTATATATCTATACCTTGCTCTAGTGTCTGTATCTCTATCTTTATCTTATCTTTATCATTACCTTATCTTTATCTATACTTGTATCTGTATCATCTATATTTGTATCTTCATCTGCATCTGTAGCTGTTTTCATGCCATTCATATCCATATCCATATAATTTGTATCCATATCCATGTAATTTACATCCATATTCATCCAACGTGTGTCTATATCCATGGAGTCTGCACCTGTAGCTACACCTATATCTGTCTATATATCCATATCCATGAAATCTATATCCATATCCTCAGCATGCACATCCATGTCCATGTGCATGTCCGTGTCCATGTCTGTGACCATTTAAATTTTTTCAATATCAGTATCTATTTTCTTATCATCTATATCCATATCAACTGCATTTGTATCTGTGTCTGCATCTGTTGCTGCATCCGTGTCATTCCCATGCATATCCATATAGCTGATAACCATATCCATACAATCTATATCCCTGTAATCTGTATCTATATCCATGTAATCCGTATCTCTAGCTGTACCTGTACCTGTATCTGTCTGTACATCCATATCCATATCATCCATATCCCTAAAATCTGTGTCTGTATCTATGTTCTTAGAATATATATCCATGTCCATATCCATGTCCATATCCATATCCATATCCATATCCATAGTCCATATCCATATCCACATCCACATCCACATCCACATATCCATATCCACATCCACATATCCATATCCATATCCATATCCACATCCATGTCCATATCCATATCCATATCCATATCCACATCCACATCCACATCCATATCCATATCCATATCCATGTCCATATCCATATCCATATCCATATCCACGTCCATGTCCATATTCATATCCATGTCCATATCCATATCCATATCCATATCATATCCATATCCACATCCATATCCACATCCATATCCATATCCATATCCATATCCATATCCATATCATGTCATATCCATATCCATATCCATATTCATATCCACGTCCATGTCCATATTCATATCCATGTCCATATCCATATCCATATCCATATCATATCCATATCCACATCCATATCCACATCCATATCCACGTCCACGTCCATGTCCACGTCCACGTCCATGTCCATGTCCATGTCCACCATATCCGTATCCATATCCATATCCATATCCATATCCATATCCATATCCATATCCATATCCATATCACCATATCAAGTCCATATCCATGTCCATATCCATATCCATATCCATATCCATATCCATATCCATATCCACCATATCCATGTCTATATCCATATCATATCCATATCCATATCCATATCCATATCCATATCCATATCCACCAATCCAAGTCCATATCCATATCCATATCCATATCCATATCCATATCCATATCCATATCCATATCCATATTCCACCATATCCATATCCATATCCATATCCATATCCATATCCATATCCATATCCACCATATCCATGTCTATATCCATGTCCATATCCATATCCATATCCATATCCATATCCATATCCATATCCATATCCATATCCATATCCATATCCATATCCACCATATCCAAATCCACATCCACATCCATATCCATATCCACATCCACATCCGTATCCAATTCCACATCCATATCCACATCCATGTCCATATTCATATCCATATCCATATCCACTATATCCATGTCCACGTCCACATCCACATCCACATCCACATCCATATCCACATCCACCATATCCACATCCACATCCACATCCACCATATCCATATCCATATCCATATCCATGTCCATATTCATATCCATGTCCATATCCATATCCATATATCCATATCCATAGCCATGTCTGTATCTGTACTCAGCCCAGCTGAGAAGGAGCTGAGGGGGAGAAGGGATGGGATTCCCATGGAAGGATGGAGCCACCACCCATGGAAGGCTCTGGATCCCTCCCAGGGATGGGGCAGCCACAGCTTCCCTGGGCACCCTGTGCCAGGGCCTCCCCACCCTCGCAGGGAAGAATTCTTCCCCAACATCCCATCCAAACCTACTCTCTTTCAGTTGGAAGCCTTTCCCCCTCATCCTGTTACTCCAGGCCGTTGGAATAGAAACCTGGAGCTCCAAGTGGACAGCACTGGGACCCAATTCCTGCCCTGTGCCTTGATTTTGTCACATTATAGGAGTGTTTAAACACTCCACGAGTGGGAGTGTTGCGAAGGAAAGAGGCTGGAGGAGGGATGAAGCTTCAGGATCAGCACACAGAGCAAGCCTCTGATGTCTGAGCATCCCAAAATCCCCCAGCACCCCAACCCCTCACAGGACATAGGCTGAGCCCTCCCAAGCCCAGGATTTGGAACACGAAGCCAGTGATTTAATTACCAGCAGAGAAAAGGAAAGAGAGGATTTCTTTACAGCTGGGTAAGTGCTGCGTGGGGCAAGTCAAGAGTTCCTGCTTTTATAGACCTTATCCCACTGTCGGGATATAATCTCCTCCCTGTGTCCCTGTAAATACCCTCCTACAGACTCAGAGTGGCTGTGCCCCAACCCTGGGGCTGCCAAATGCTCCTCCTGCCAGCCTTGGGTGAGATCCAGGGATACCTGGGAGGGTTATTCCTGTTAGAGGCACTGCAACTGCACTGCAGCATGTAAAACAGTGTTTCACACACGCCTGGCCCTCGCCAAGCCAGGCAGAAAACCGGGAAGGATGAGGAAGTGCAAATAGGAGAGGATCAAGGCAGTGCCACAGCAGCTGGGAAAAAGGAGATATATAAATGTGAACATGGCTTTTCAAGAGTGAGAAAGAATCAGCCCCAGGCTTGGGCAGCTGTCAGCAGGCTGCGATAAGGACGGGGGAGTTGAAATCCCATTTAGCCACAATCCTCAGGGAAGTGCTGCAGTGGGGAGGCAGCACGCATCCAGCAGGTGGAAATATCTCCTCCAGAGCAGGGATCAAACCTCTCCACGAGTGACTCTGGTTCTCCAGCAAGAAGAAATTGGGTGCTTGATCTCCCTCCACCACTTTTGAGCCACTTTTTTTTTTTTTGTGAGGAAAGGACATCTCTAAGCCTTTGCTGAGGCTTTAGTGCTCAGTCAGGCAGAGAAACAAACGTGAAATCGGGGGCCAGCACATCCAACTCCTTCCCTGGCGCTTGATTAAATGGGTAGAAAATAAATTCCAGCCTCCCATTTGCTTTCTCTGGAGCTGAGGCTGCTTTTTTGGAGCAGTGAGAAGGTGGAGGCTGCAAGCCCAGGCAGCTCTGGCTGCTCTGCCAAGCAAAGCACTGGGGGAATGGGACAAGCACAGCAGAAAAAGCCCATCTTACAAACAAAGCCTTGAAGCTTCAGTTGAAAGTGAAGAAAAATTCATTTTCTGGTGCAACTCAATAATTAAAGGGAGGGTATCAAGGGTGCAACAAAGTTTGGGTTGGAAGGGACCACCGTTCTCTCCCCATCCTCAGCCTGTGGAACAACATCTGATTTATCCAGGAAGGGATATTTTGAGCCAAAAAAATCCTAGAAGGAGGTGCAAGTGCAGTTTGGAGCTTTGTCTGTCTCTTTGGAGTCCAATTGCAGAGACAGAGGCTCGGTACTGACCCAGCTGCTCTGATCCCTGGGGTCCTTCATCCACAACATTCAGGCTGTGCTGGGTACAGGGGCAAAGCTTTTATTATCATATAAAGAGGCAAGAGGTGCTAAATCTCAAAAAAAACCCCCAATCATTGTCAATATGTCACTGAGGACAGATTTGGCCCCTTGACACCCTGAGCAAGGCCCCAAATGGGGCATCCAGGCCACACCCAGTCAGGGAATTGTAGGAATATATTCAGGACAAGTTTTGCAAGCCATTAACAGATTGTGAGGTTTGCACAATATAGCTTTTTTCCAGGATTAGGAGTAGCCTAAAGAGCTGCCATCCTGCTCCATCCCTGCTGACCCTGCTCCCTGTGCTCCGTATCTATTTGTGTTGATCACTGCCGGGATTCCTTGGTCTGAGGTCTGGCTGGTGCAGGTCATGAGTCTAAGCTCTGCTGAGACCCAGAGCTCAAATATCTAGAAATAAAGAGTAAATAACAAATATGAGACAGATCCAGATCTTTCCAGCTCAGCTCTAAGTGGAAGAAACCTTTCCTACATATCCCTTTTTTTTTTTATTCCTGCAGAGATTGTTGATTTTTTTTCCAACACCTTGTGGTCCCAATAACTCAGAGCAGGCAGCAGGGGCTGGGATCGGGATTTGATTACTGATCTGATTTAGGCTGTCAAGCTGGGTGTCTCTCTGCAGAGATTGCAAGTGTTTCATGGACAATTTGCAATGAAAGAGAGAAGCTTAAGGAATGATTTATTCCATAACAATAGCAATGATAATAACAGAAGGGCTGGATGTGGGCAGCATCCAGCACAGGGGAGTCACTTCCACAGGCTCTGGAAGCTGCTGTTACACAAGTGATAGGGACAGATACCATTCAAATGGGAGGAATCTGAATTTCAGATTCCCCTGGCACATTCTCCTCGGTGTGAAGGGAGGATAAGGATGCTGGATCTCTCCTGTGATGATTGAAGTCGGTTGTTAGAGTGATTTCTGTTGGGAAATCAAAGCGAGAGCCATGGCAACCCCTGCCAAGTCCCTTAACTTATCCCTGTGGTGGGGAGGACCCTGTCTCATCCTGCAGGATCCTGCAGGAGGCTGGATGCTCCAGTGACGTGGGAATGGTGAGGAGGCAGTAAAATAGGTTGTGCATCAAAGCACAGGCATTCCCTGTCCCTGCACCCCTCCTGGGAAGAGGCTGCAATCAGATGCCTGGAGATGTGGTGCCAAAAGGAATCTTATCCTTTCCACACCTGTGCATTAATGGGGATTTTATTCTGGGGAGGATGTGCCTCACCTGAGAAGTCCTTCAGATGCCACAGCCAAGCTCTTCTCTGATGAAGTGCCAAGAAAAGCTCTTGAGAGGGTTCTTTGACGCTGCTAGAGAGGCGATGAATCAGTAATGCAACTCATCCCATCCCATCCCATCCCACCCCACCCCATCCCATCCCATCCCATCCCATCCCATCCCATCCCATCCCATCCCATCCCATCCCATCCCACCCCACCCCACCCCATCCCATCCCATCCCATCCCATCCCATCCCATCCCATCCCATCCCATCCCATCCCATCCCATCCCATCCCATCCCACCCCATCCCACCCCACCCCATCCCATCCCATCCCATCCCACCCCATCCCATCCCACCCCATCCCATCCCATCCCATCCCATCCCATCCCATCCCATCCCATCCCACAGCTCCATCAGCATGGGAGGATGGCAGCACAAGAGGAGAGATGGAGGATCCAGACTGCCTTGGGAGTGGGAATAAGGGATCCAGGCTGCATTGGAAGTGGGGATGGGGGATCCAGACTGCCTTGGGAGCAGGGATGATGATGGGTACATGTTGCCTTGGTTTCCCAGCTCCAGGTCAGGGGGTTGGAGTCACCTGGGGCTGTGGTAGTGCTGGGACATGGGGCAGGGACATCGCTGGCACCCTCTGTGGAATGGGGTGTCCTCAATACCATCATCAGTAGGGTCGGAGTGACCTTATCAAGGGTTTCTGAAGATCCTGGACAGCCTTTAGAGCCACATCTCCAAAATTCTCATTCCCAGGCATTGACACGTCCTCATCTGAACACATTCCAGCCCCAGATATTAACTTGGTCCAGCCTCATTACCCACTCCCTGGCAGATGAACATCTTTTTTGTGTATCCCAGCCAAATCACCTCCCTCCCCCTCCTTTTGCACTAATTAACACCATCCCCAGGTATTTACTCTGTGGATGGATCCATCTCCCTCTGCACTGCAGAACCTTTCAGTCCCTGACAGCAGGAGCCCCAGCCATGTGCCCAGATTGATGTCACCACGCTCCAAACACCGTGTCCTCTTGTCGAGCAGCGGAGCACAAATTGCAGGAGATCAGTGCAGCAGAACGTGCTGCACCAGGCACGCCTGGGCAATGTCACTGCTCTGGCAGGGAAGGCCACAAAGAGTTCCTTGTCCTTGACCATTGCCTGCTTGTCTGCTCCTCCTCGGAGACCTCAGCTCCCAGGGAAACTGGGAGAACCCTTCTGCCTAGTGCTGGAGTGATGGGGAGAGCATCTTCTCTCTAGCACAGGTGCCGAGCCTGGGTTTGCAAACTCTCCTTGCCTCCAGAAGCAGCTTCAACATTCAGGCTCTCCAGTGAAGGGCAGCCACAACCCAGCACAGCACTGAAGAGGTTTAAGTCAATGCCAAACCATCCTGACCCACTTCACTCCCTGTAGTCAAGGAGATTTTTCCTCTCTGGAAGAAAAGAGATGGCACTGGAGGGCCTGATTCTCATTTACACTTGAGCTGCTCTGAACATTAAAGGGCTCTGGGAGCTGCGTTTGCAGCCTGGAGAGGCTGGAGTGGAAATGAGGATGCAGCCCTTGAGCTAACGAGATGTTCAGCACCTTCCAGAACGGCCCTGGAGTCGGAGCCCTCCTCCTCCACAACACTCCAGGTGCCAGCACCCGGGGCACGGAATCCTAAAAAACCCAGGCAAGATCCATTGTGCTTTTTAGGAAGAACTCACATCCCAAAAGACCTGTGAGCTGCCTATCCCACTGCAAATCCCCACAGCTCCAGGCAGGGATGAGCATCACACTGTGCCAATTCCAGCCCCGGTGGCAGCCGGGTTGCATCAGTCCTGTGGCACTGCCCTCACTGGGAGGGCTTTTTCGTGGAATCATAGAATTGATTAGGCTGGAAAAGACCTCCAGGATCACCAAGTCCAACATTTAACCCCCCACTGCCAAGGCTGTCTCTAACCTGAGTCCCCAAGTGCCACATCTACATGTCTTTTAAATCCCTCCACAATCAGTGTCTCCACCACTAAGGGAAGTTTGCTCAACACATGTCTGATGAAATCCATGGACTTATGCTGACAACAAAATGGCTTTGACCAACTGGAGAGGAAAGAAATCCCCCAGACCTTCCCTGCCTGAAGCATTTTGTTGCAGCCCTGGATTTTGGGGTGTGCATGCCCAAAACCACACACCCAAAATGAAGATTTATGGAGACCTCCCAGGTTCTAAACCCAGGTTCACCTTCCCACAGGCATATCCAGATGCAAAGAGATGGGAATGTGTTGTTTGAAGGAGTGCACTCAGCTGTGGCCACAGACGTTTATCCGGGCCATGGAGGCACTGGGGGGATGCAAAGTCAATGGGAATGAGCAGAAAGCAAGGAGGATGCTCCCAAACGGAGATGGATCCTGCCTGTACGTATTTATATCTGTGACAGAAGCAACCACACGCTGTCTTTATGTTACAGAACTCCAGCAGAACTTCCTCTGAATTCATCTCCATCAACCAAGCCCCCCACCCACAGTTCTGTTGTAGCTCAGTGGCTGAGGGTGTGTCCCCACCTCAGTCCCATCCTTCCCACAGCTGGAAGCTGCTCAGGGCTCCTGCAAACCCTCCTGGGCATGTGGGGAACCCCAGGTGGGTTTGTCATGGAGGTGCAGTTCTCACCACCAGGTCACAGATGGATTTTCTGATGGGAGAACCAGGAATGAGGTGTGAATCTGGGAGAAATCACGGCCTCAGGGTCAATCCACTCTGAAGGGGGTTTTGTGATCAATTTGTGCATCTGCTGGAAATGATGTTTGAGGAGGACCAGAGCAGTGTGAATTCAGGATTATGTTAATGAGATGAATAATTTCAGGTTAAAAAAGAATTAAAGAGCAGCAAACCTTTGAAAAACGCTGAGCTGCTCATGCTGGTACCTCTGAAGTGAAAGGCTTTGTTTCACAAATGCCAAAACATTTTGCTGCGCTATTTTTGAAAGCTCTGAAAAGCTTTTTCCCCCCTTTTCCCTCTCTCCAAAAGGTGAACCAGAAGTTGAATTAATTGACAAAGCCAAGCCCAAGGGCTCCGTTTCCCTGGCTGCAGGAGGAAATTGCCACGTGGGTGAGCCACGATGGGTTTTGTCTCCCTGCTTACCCCGGTGCTGATTTTCCCTCACAGTGTCCCCAACTCCAAACCTGCCAGGCACAATTCCTGCTGCTCCAGCCACAGCCTCAGCTGCAAGTCCTTCAGCTGGTCCTTGTCTCCATATGAATAATATATTTTTTTCTCACTACATGGGGGAAAAAATAAGCAGTGGGAGATTTATTTTCCAAAAAGACACACAGCCTCTTTTGTCTCTGTCTGAATAGCGAGTGTTGCATTAATGAAAGATTATGGAGTAACCACAATCTTATTTTTCCATTTAATTGTCCCACCTGTGTTTAAAGCTGTTGTTGGGATAAGGCATTGAGGGATTGTCACAGGGAATAAACCTGCCCTGAGAGAGGGGAAAGTGGGGCTGGAGGGGTGGTTTTACCTCTCTGTTGCCTCATTCCAAGCCAACCCCAAGTAAAACACAGTGGTTCCAAATCACTTCCTGGCTAATTCCAGTCCACGAGAATAAATTTGAGCCAGGGACAAACCCCATGGAGAGGTAATATTTGTGACATGCCACCTTAACTCCATCGTGACACCCAGCTGAAGGAGGAGGGGGCCCTTTCACCCTTTGCCTGACACAAACTGACTTTGGGAATCCTCTTGGAGGTGCCAATGGCTTTTTTCTGCTCCAGTCCCAGTCTGATCTTGTTACATCCTCCCACTGTCCTTTGGTCTCCTGCAGGGAGAACTTGTATTATTTCCATGTTTCATGCAATTTGGTGCATTGCAGCTTTAGCATTTTCTTAAGGTTTGCCCCTTCCCAGAGCTGAAATACCCCCCAAAATCCATCTGAGCTCCTCCAGCTCCCAGCAGGAAAACCATGCCTTGTTTTCCCTAATGCAAGACAAAAAACCTCCCCAAACCCAATAAAAGAATAAAAAAAAAGAAAAAAAAAACCCAACCACATTTCCTCCGAAGGAAATAAAACCACTTGCTGTATCTTTATATATCATAAAGGTGCCAGGAAGGGCACAAACACCATTTTTATTTTTTAGGCTTGCAATTCACATTTAACCTGGAGCCATCTGTTCTGTGAGCAGCTTGGCAGTTCCAGGGATGAGATGTTCCTCTGCACGCACGGCTCTCGCTCCAGCTCTCTCCGTATTCCAGCTGCTGTAGGCAGGTGCCTCCTGGCTGCTGCCTGGAGAGCCCATGGAGCCCCTGGATGGGGATGTTTCCACCCCTGCCAATGCCCCCAGCCCCAAAATGCCTCTGGAAGCAGCCAGCCAGGAGCTGCTATCACTGCTCAGAAGAGAGTCCCCAGATTTTGGGATTTATGGTTGTTTGAGCCCCTCCAGGAGCTCCCCTGAGCTCACACCTCCTGCTGGAGGGGAGACTCTCATGTGTTAGTCTGACAGCCTTCGGAGTCTGTGGCGTTGTGATCTTTAGCAGCGTCACTTCCCTGCTGTCCTCTTCCCTCACCCTGCTGAGCTGGAGTGGACCCTGCCAGTTCCTGGCACATCCAAGCCTCTCCCAGCTCTTCAGCGCATGGTCTTTGATGGAAGCCAAGCAGGGGCAGGTGGACAAACCCAAAAGGATCCATGCTCAAGCCCCTTCCTGTGGGGAGGACACAAACTCCTGGAGTTGTCTGCCTGGGGGGTGGCAGAGTCTGGGCCCAGGGACTTGGTCACCTCTGCCTGATGAACCCACTGTGCCCACCAGGAGAGGGACAAAATGCCAGGAGGGAGACCCAGGAACCAGGGGAGATGGGATTGTAAAGCGTGGGATGGAAGTGTCGGGGGTGGGATGCAAATTCTGGGAGGGAGATGGAAGAATCAGGATGGACACGGAAGTGCCAAGAGGGAGAGGGAAAAAGGAATGGGGAGGTGCAAATGGCAATGGTGAAATGGAAACGGGAACGGGGAGAGGGAAATAGGAATGGAGGGGTGCAAACAGGAGTGGGGAGGTGCAAATGGCAATGGTGAAATGGAAACGGGAACGGGGAGAGGGAAATAGGAATGGAGGGATGCAAACAGGAGTGGGGAGATGCAAATGGCAATGGTGAAATGGAAACAGGAATGGGGAGAGGGAAATAGGAATGGAGGGATGCAAACAGGAGTGGGGAGATGCAAATGGCAATGGTGAAATGGAAACAGGAACGGGGAGAGGGAAATAGGAATGGAGGGATGCAAACAGGAGTGGGGAGGTGCAAATGGCAATGGTGAAATGGAAACGGGAATGCTGAGCTCCAAGCTCCAGGGATGAGATGGAAACACGAAGAGAGATGCAAACAGCAGAGGTGAGATGAGAGGGCCATCAGGGAGAAGATGGAACTTCCAGGAGGGACATGCAGGAGATGTAGAGCTGGAAGTCCCAGGGGTGGGATGGAAGTGTCAGGAGTGAGATGGGAGCACCAGGAGCTTTTCACCTCCTCCTTGGATCTGGATCACAGCTCGAGCCTGCTGCCCTTTGGAGAGTTGTCCAGGAATCCATGCTGGAACAAACCTGTTCCCAGCTCCAGAGGTGTGAGGCTTTCCCATCCCAGCAGCCCCTCCCTGGGCTGACAGGGAGGCTTTGGGCACAGCCAGATCGCGGCTGAGACAGAGGGAAGTCTGGGCTCCGGGCAATCCTGGGGAGAGGCACAGAGATAAAAGCATCTCCTGCTTTCCTTCACAATTCACTGAAATCTGTGCACGTTGAGTGCTTTGATATGGGAACAGCAATATCAAACACATCCCGGATCGGCTGGAATGTGGCCAGGGGGAAAAAAAAAAGGAAAAAAAGAAAAAAAAAGAAAATAGAGGTGAAAATCCCCGTGAAGGCAAAGCAAAGAGCAGCTGAGATTAATAAATTAAAAATACAGAAGTCACCTTTGTCCTTCAGCTTCCTGGCTTGGACTGAGGGACGGGGAAAATTCCCTGTGTTTGTGCTCAGGGGGGTTAAAAGCTGCTGATTTACAGAGCCAAAGTGCAGCTCTGCATCCCCGTAACGGCTCCCAGGGATCCAGCCGGGATGCAGAACACTGCCGGCTCTCTGGAGTCCTTCCCAAAGGTGAAACATCCACACTTGCAGGGCAGGAGACTCGGAGGGAAGCGCCAGATGAATTCCACTGCATCCCTGGCTTTGGGTTGCTCATAAAGAGAAGGGAGGGAGCGGCATCGGATCAACAGCCCGACCCGACGATGTTAAAGAGATTATTGAAGCCTCAGAAATTCGGTTAGGGCTGGAATTGGCCGAATCAATCATTGCAAACCAGTTCTTCGATGATCTCTGCCCTCTTTTATTTGGTTTAGGAATCGCTCACGATGTCACTGGGATTTTTACAAACTCTATGCAAATCCTCGGTGTTAAGTGCAGGATTCCTCTCTTGTAATGAGGCGTTAAAAGTTCCCTTTCCAACCCAAACAAGACATTTTGGGTTTATTTTTTTTGCGCAGGGGGACCTTTCCTTGTTCTTTAACAAAGGCATGAACTGATATATTTTTATTGATTTTCCCGTTCCTGAAAAACAGATTTTCGATAATAACCTCTTTTACTTGTAAGCCATAAAAAAAGAGAAAAAAAATAAAAAAAAAATAAAATGGCCAAAACGCTGCAGGGGAAAATGTTATGAAATATCAAGGAAAACAACTTTCTATCATGTTTCTGAGAGTTTCCAAAATGTTTCTCTCCCGCTAAGGAGCAGGAAGGGCGGTTTGGGATCAAACCCATCCTATCTCTTTTTTATTCAGGGCTTTATTTGGATTTTGGAGATGAACTCTGTCCTATCCCTCCTGCTCCATCCTCGGAGGGTCGAACCCTTTTGTTTCCAGCTGGGATGGGCTCTGTCACAACATGGGCTTTTCTCCCTGGGTAGGACATCTTGGAAACACATCCCACCCGGAGCATCCCAAGGCTGGGAGGAGCCACACGGCATCTACAGCTGCCAACCCTGGAGAAGAAGCATTCATTGCATATTTTATTGCTATGATTTTGAAAAAGCCTTGGCTTTGCCTTCTTTCAGGCAGGATGGAGATGCAACGTTCCCAAAAACTCTGCTTTTTCCTCCCCAGGCTGTGTTGGGTGTCTGCAAACCTCTCTGTGCTCCCACCCTTTTGCTTTCACCCTTTTGAAAATTTAGATTTCAGGAAAACATCTCTTTTTTTGGGGGGGGGAGGGCAGCAAAGAGAGGGGAAAGTGGTTGGTGGCACTGGAATGCTCATCCTTTCCAAGCCACTGCCACCAGCTGCATCCCAGCCCCTCCTGAGCAGGGACACAGATCCTGCAGGCCTAATTTAGGAGGAATTTATTTCTCTGTGGTGGAAAAAAAAAAAAAAAAAACAAAACAACAAACCCAACAAAAAACACCAAACCAAACAAACAAAACAAATCAACAAAACCAAAACCAACCAACCAACCAACCAAAAATAAAAAACCCAACCAACCAACCAACCAACCAACCAACCAACCAAACAAACAAAACCAACAAAAACTGTGCTAATCCACCTTTTTCTCACATTAAGACATGATGTTGGATGTTTCCATGTGGGATGGATGAATTTTGTGGTGTCTCCACTATGGAGGCTGCTGGGCTGGGCTGCTCCTCCCTTTGGGGGCTCTAAGGAGTAAAGAGAAAAGGAAAAACGTGAAATATCTCTGTGGTCCTGGGCTGCCATGGCCAGGAGTTGCCTCTTCCATCCAGAAAATTCAGCCAGGTTTTATTTTTCTTAAATAAAAATATGGTTTTCATATTAAAAGTCTCCTTTCAGCTGAAGGAGAGACAGCTGGTTGAGGACCAACCCAATGGTTCAGGCACACCCAGAGGGTGAATTTCCTCCTGACTCCCAGCCTCCATCTCAGCTTTTGGAAAATATTTCTGTATTTTCCTTAAGGCTGGCCTGGGGGCTGGGCTGAACACTCGATGGCAGAAGGAAGTGGACAACAGGAACAGCAGGATGGATTTCCCACCCCTGGGGTGAAAACGAGCACACGGAGGCAGATGTAAAAAAATTAAAATGAAATGCAGGCATGATCCTAAACACAGGGAGAACACACCTTGGATCCTGCAGAGCGAAGCTTTGGGGTTTTTTTCCCCCAAACCAAGCCCCGTTTTCTGGCAGGGGAGGAAGAGCCGGGCTCAGGGAAGGCGTCATTCAGACAAACAGCCCTGCAGAGCCCGGGGCCCGCCGGCTCCTGCTCGGGCTCTGAATAATCCAGAGCCTGCAAAGGAAACCTTCGGCAGGCGGTCACCCTCCAGCGAGCCCGGGATGGGGTCGCTGGGGCTGCACGGAGCTCTCTGAATTGAAGCAGCGGAGTGTGAAATAGGAATTACTGACAGCTCTTAAGTATATCAAGAGAACAGCCCTATTCCTTAATACAGAGCTGCTAATAGACATCTAAAGACCTATAAAGCAGACAATTCCTCTATATCATCCTAGTTAAATCAATGTACTTATATTACTCTCATCATTTTCCCTTTAACGTTTATTACATTTTGCCACTGTAATTTATTTTTTCATATCCATCAGCCGATTAAAGACTTTATTCTGAAGATACACACACAGCCTTGTGACCTACTTGAGGCTGACCGAGGCTGTTAAATAAAAGCAATTTGGTGGAGGAGGTTGGAGGGGTTTTGCCCTCCTTCTCTCGCTGTTTTTTTTTTGCCCTTGCACCGGGAGCAGGGGAGATGGGAGTGTGGGACTATCCCACACCAGCACGGGCGTGTGTCCTTGGGAAGCCCTGAGCAGCTTTTGCTCTGTTTCAAACAATCCTTGTCATGCCGGGAGACCTGGAATATCCCGAGCTCACGGCTCTGCCTTCCCGAGCCAGGCGAGAAGGGCTGGGAGGCCATCTGAGCTCCCGAGGTTGCTCCCCTGCTGATCCATCACCTCTGCCCGGTCCCCAGGTTGGTGCCGGGAGGAAGGAGCAGTTCTGGAGTGCCATCTATTGATGCCGTGCCTCGGCGGTGCAGGAGAGCCGGGCAGGGCCCCACATCGGGTTCAGCCCAGCCCCGATCCCCTCTGCTTTGGACCTGCCTCCTCCCCAGCTGACCCCTGCTTTGGCCAACCTCTTGCTTTTTATTCATTCCTCTGCCTTAATTATTTAAACATCCCTACTTAGACTTGCATGTGTCCAGAGCCACTCCTCTTCCTCTATGTCCAAATAATTTCTCCCTCGGGAAAGAAAGGAATAAATTATTCTTCCACCATTTGGGGTGCATCCAATACTCCCATTTTATTCGTTTTGTTGCCTTTTTTCTACCTTTAATTTTTTTGTTTCGTTTGTTTGTTTTTTGTTGTTGTTGTTTTGTTGTTGTTGTGGTTTTGTTTTTTTTTGTGTGTGTGTGTGTTTGTTTGTTGGTTTGGTTTTTTGTTTGTTTGTGGTTTTTTGGGTTTTTTTAGAGGGCTGATTATTATGGTACCAGTATCAGGACAAGTTTTTCTCAGTTTCCACCTGATGCCAATAAGGAGAAGCAAAGCAATGGGGGACGTGGAGAGCTTCAGGTTGTGCCGATACCTTGGGGGGGGTGCTACTGACCAGGAGGAAATAGAAGGAGAAAAATTGCTGAGTAAAATGACTGAAAATAAGACAGAATGCCTGAAAATGGAGGGAATGCCTGAAAATAGGAAGAGCATTCCAAAATCTCGCAAGGAAATAAACCCCACATGAGGCAAGGATCAGGAAACACAAAGCTTTACGCCTGGGGATGTTGGGTGTGGCTTTCCATGAGGAAACAGTGGAGTTGGGATGCAGCAAGATCAGCTGCTCTGGGATTTTTAATTCTATGTATTATTTACCGTGGACATTTATGACTTTTTTATTTATTGCTGTAAATAAAGAGGAGTTGATTTGACCTCTTCCCTCCACGTCGCCCTCCAAAAACCCAGCTGAGAGCAGCAGCACACCTGGACCTTACAGAGTAAAAAGCATTCCTGGGCAAGAGAAGGTGGATCTTGTCCAAACAGCCACATCGGGAAGGATAAAAACCCAAACAAAATCACCCAGAGATGGGAGGGAGGGAATTCAACTCCCCCATTTCCATCCCAGGCGTTCAGGGCACCTTTTCCTCAACAAAGCCATCTCCCAGATTGCAGCTTCTAGAAGTGAATATTTCCCAGTTTTATTCTCCCAAACCTTCCCTCCTGCCCCAGCAGCTCATGGTCCTTATCTCAACGAGACCCTGAGCTCCAATCCTCGGCATTTAGCAGGGAGGGAATGGCAGCTCGGAGGGTGCTTTGCTCCAGGAAATTATCTTTTCTCCCTAATTATTTCCATTTTGTTTGGCTCAGTGATGCCAGGATACTCTTTGTGCCTCATCCAGGGGCCATCCAGGGAAAATGACTCTTTGAGCTCCACAAAAACGGTGCCCCAGATGCCAACAGATCCAGCTCCACTTTATTTTTAAAGATATTATTATTTCCACACTCCCATGGCCACTGGAGAGCCCATGAGGATCAGGGACCTTCGTGGAGGTTATAGAGGGGAATGCTGCCCTGCTTTGCACCAAAACACTCCTTTTTGACTGCAAAATGGGCAAACTAAGCAAAGTTTTCCCTGAGGAGAATAACTGGGAGTTAGTTACCTTGGGAACGAGATTTATCTCTTCCCTTGTTCATGCTTAATCCAGGGAGGGCACTTTTAATAACCAATTGATGGGAATTGCTGGGGATAAATTATGCATCCCAGGCCCGGCAGTGAGTTATGGACTTCTCCCTCCTGCTCCAGCACACGAGGACCTGGCTCCGAGCTGCTCCTGTGCCCTTTGGAAGCGGAAAATCCACTGAAGATGGAATTTTTCCTGGCAGAAAGGGCCTTTCTAACTTTCCCAGCCCAAATCCCCAAGCCTCATTTGAAAGTAGCCGGGTCAGTGTTGCCTCCAAAGTGCAAACAGACACAGGAAAATGTGGAGGGGGATGAGAGGATGAGGAGGGGATGGGATATGATATTTATATTTAACATCTATAAAATATACATCACGCTCTTGCAATGAATACAGGGAGGGGTCCTCCCCTCCTTCCGTAATCTCAGCAGAAAACTTCCAATATGGCTTGGAAATGACATTTTTTAAAATTCATCCCGTTTAAAATATTAATCTCGCATGTTATTAATAACGTGAGGCAGAAATGTATATTTTAAGTGAAGGTTTTTATCATCTGGCTCTGGCTTTAATGCGTGGTTTGTCCTTTTCCTGCAGACATCCATCCTCTGGACATCGCTGCGAGATGGAAACTTAAATCGGAGTCGCTCTTGAATTTTTCATCTGAGCCTGATTCTCTCTTTAATATCCTATTTTTATAAAATAATCATCGTCCAGCTCGCAGGGCTGGTAGAAACAAGGCTGATGTAGATGTGAAACGCAGCCCTGTCTATTCCCATCTTCATTTGCAGCTTGTCCAGGTATCCATGGGCCACGAAGCCAGGGAACTCATCCTGCATGCCCCTCACCACCCAGCAGCTTAGGGGGGAGTTCAGTCCTTGTCAGTTGTGCCAGATTTGCACAAGATGGGACAAAATTACCCCGGATTTGAGGGTTTCTTTGGCAGTTTTCATGCATTTATTCGGGGGTTCCCATGAGTTTTTAGGTGTTTCCAGAGTTATTCTCTGCTTTCAAGGTCTCTTTTGCCAGCCTGTTTTTCCAGGCATTGCTCCCTTCCCATGGTAGACACAACTGGAATCCCAACCAGCCACGATTTTTGGGGTGCTACAGGGTAGAGGAATACACCAGCTTGATAATTTTTTCAGGGAGATGCTTCCTTCCAGCATGCCTCAGATGAATCCAGGGCAGGACTGTGCTGCTGGGACGGCCCCAAGCTTTCCCTGCCCTCCTGGGATGCTCAGCACTTCCCCTCTGGAAATCCAGCCCGAGGATGTGGAGAGGGAAAGGTTAAACCAAGGAAATAAAAAATAATACACAGCAGCTTTTCCCTTGACTTTTCTGCCTTGGCACCAGCCTGATCCTGCTGCTCAGGGAGCGTGTCCCATCTCTCAGAATCCTGAGGGATGCTGCCAGCTGCTGGCATCACTTTTCCTCTCCCCTCTCCCCAATGTGCTCCCACAGTTCCCCCCTCTGTCCCACCCTCGGGTATCCCACATCCCTCCGAGCCCACTGCCCTGGATCCATCTGGCAGCAGAGGGTGGGATCCTGCCATGCCAGGGAAAGAATGGTTTTTAATTAAATCCCCACATCAGGGTTTTATCGGCGGCATCAGGCAGGCAGAGCCTGGCACTCCTGGGCAGACACCAGCTTTGCCAAGGAAATCTTTATGGGATGTGGGATGCTCGTGCACCCAGGGGTGGTGAGAGAAAAGGCTTTCCCTGCATATCCACAGCCCTCCTTCCCTCTGCCCCCGCTGCCCTACGGACAGCGCTCAAGGAAAGGGGAATGTTTGCAGCCCAGGGAGCGACAGCAGGAGCTGGCACTGCCCCAGCGTGAGGAGCACCGGCTTTAATTAACTCCCAGCAAAATTGGCAGGGCCTTATCTGGAGCCTCCACCAGCACATTGCAGCCCTGTCCCGCCCCAGCAGCAAAGCTGGGGAAGGGAAGGGCAGAAGGAGCTGGAGATGCTGGTGGGGACACGAGTGGTGGCAGCTGAGCTGGGCTCACACCGCTCAGTGCTCCGTGTGCCAAAGCAGGAAGGCTCAGCCTTTATTTCCCCCTCCTTTAAAAAAAAAAATATAATAAAAGAAATCGCATCCAAGGCTGTTTCTTTTTTCTTTTTTTCCCTTCTTTTTTTTTTTTTTTTTTTTTTTTTTTTCCAGCTGCCCCAATTATCCCATTTGTTCAAAGCAAAATCTTGCAATTCCAGGCAGTTTATTTATTCTGCCCAAGCCGTGTTTACAGCGGCGCATCGGAGCACTGGGGTGAGTTAAGCGGTGCTGGGGGTTGGGGAGGGGAAAAGAAGGGGGGGGGAAAGCATCTTTTTGGGCAAAAAAAAAAAAAAATTAAAATAAGGAAATTAGAAAGAGCCATTTTAAAGAGGCAGACATCAAAGGCGTCATTTATATTTCAAATCGTGGGGAAATAACTTTCTAATGAGGAATCATAATGGGGAAAGCGAAGATTCCGGCGTTATTGCATCGCCAGCTTCAAAACCCTCCCATTGTTCTACTTGAGAGAGGAAAAATAAACCCTGAACCAGTCAATTAGAGGGAAAAGGGGGGAAAAAAGTGGAATAAACTATTAATTTTTAAAGGAGCAGCTCCATGGTGGGACAGGCCTCCCTAAAAATTCAGGGTGCTGTGCTCCAAGCCTCCTGCTCCCCTCTCTTTTCCAACCTGGGAGTAGTGTTTCTTTTATTTTAAATATATCCAACCCTAGTCCCATGGGGTGCTCCAAGCATCTCCCACCACCCGCAAACCCAGACCATCACTTTTTTGGGCTAGAAGGACAGGATTGATCCCAAGGATGTTGCCCTGTTCATGACAACTGGGGTGTTAAAAACAGCTCCTGCTGTTCCAGGATTAATGAATTGCTGTCTGGGAAGGACGATAGAGCTGCCAACCAGTGTCACTATTGTCCCATTCAGAGGAGTCAGCTCTGCTTATGATTAATTATTATTATTATTACAACCACTTGGGGAGCAGCAGGGGAAAAAAAGAAAAAAAAAAAAATCCAAGGGGTTTGTTTGGAAATTAAATGCCCATTTTCCCCTGTGGAGAGTTTGGGAAGAAAGGGATGGTGGTGTTTGCAACGCCCGAGGAAGCAGCTCTGGGAAGATAAGGGCTGGCTGGGAAGAAGGGGCTGTGGAGATGCCGAGCCCAGGGAGGTTTGATGGAGCTGCTCTTGGCAGGAGCAGCAGGTGAGACAATGAACACCCTTGGAGCTGGGAGCATCCCCCAGATCCATGGGAACACTGGGAATCATGGCCTGTCCTGCTGATCCGTGGCGCTGCTGAGCTCTGCCCTTGGACGCACCACAGTGGCCACAGCAGGAGCTGCCAGGGGCCCAACCCAGCACCAGGATGGGGCAGAGAAGGGACAAATTCCATCCCCGTCTCCTGCCAAGGCTTAAGGGATTTGGGAACTCAGCCCCAATTTTGTCTAATTCCTCTTGTTCTTTTTAATTGGACTCGTGCATCTAAACCCCCTCGGCAAATCTGCGCTTTAATCTCCCCACGCCCCGGTTCATCATCTGTTCAATTATTAACATCTCTAATTACTATTAACCACAGCTCTCCTCCCAGCTTGCCAGCTGGCTGCCCGGCTCCCAGGATGGCAGAGGGGGATTTCAAAGAGCCCAGTGGTTTTTTTGTGGGGCACCCAGGGATTTCTGTCTCCTTTGGGAGCTGCCAGACGCCGGGACGGATCTCAGGGTGGCTTCATCCCATCCAGGGATAAAGTGCTTCAAAGAGGGGGATGAGAAGAGTTTAAAGAGCTGAAGGGGATGATTAAGCCAGGTGGACAATTACCAGGTGGGCAAAAGGGGAGGGATAAAGCTCCTGGAATCACCTCCTGGATGCTCATGCACATCCAAAGTCACCCTGAGTTGGCTGTGGGCCATTCCCTTCCTGTGCCTCAGTTTTCCCTGCAAAAAGTGGAGCTGGTTGCTCCACCTGCAAACCCAGCTCTGAAATAAAACTCCTGGATAGTAACAAATGGAAGCAAAGCTTTCCTGAGAATCTTCTCCTTCATTTCAGATCTCCCTTCAATTCTGATTCCCTTTCATTTCAGACAGGAGAGGGGGATTTCAAAGAGCCCAGTGCCTTTTTGTAAAGCATCCAGGGATTTCTGTATCCTTTGGGAGCTGCCAGCTTCAGCGATGGGGCTCAGGGCAGCTCCAGCCCATCCAAAGGCAGGTGCTGCCACAGAAAGTGACTTAAAGAGGTGAAAGGGATGATAAAACCACAGACTGGGAGGGATGAGCTCTGTGCAGCATCTCCTGGAGGTTCATCCACATCCAGGGCAGGCTCAGGTTGGATTTAGGGAAAGGTTCTTCCCCCAGAGGGTGCTGGGCACTGCCCAGGCTCCCCAGGGAATGGGCACGGCCCTGAGGCTGCCAGAGCTCCAGGAGAGCTTGGACAGCGCTCCAGGGATGCCCAGGGTGGGGTTGTTGGGGGGTCTGGGCAGGTCCAGGGGCTGCACTGGGTGATCCTGGTGGGTCCAGCTCATCCTGAGCTTGCAATGGAATGTTTCCTCCCCATGCCTCAGCTTCCCCCACCAAAATTTGAATATCATGATACTGAACCTGCAAGCCCCACCTGGGAAGTAAAGCTCTGTAAGAAAAACAAATTGAAACCAAACTTTCTTATGGATCTTCCCTCTGTTTCAGATTCCTGCCAGTCCTGATGCCACACCAGCCTTTGGACCTGAGTGCTTTGGTTTCTGCATCAGCACCACAAACTCAGGTGGAAAACTTGCTCCTCATGGGCCTCTAGCAGAGAGTTTGTCAGGAAGGAGCAAGGAGAGGTGTTTCTCCCTGTATCCCACAGCCCAGGAGTGTTTGTTATGCAGAATTGCTCGTGCTGCTCTCCTGGGAACAGCATTGGCTCTGGAGATAAATCCTTCCCTCAGCTGCTCCGTGCCAGCTCCGTGCTGGAGTGGAGTGTTGGGATTCTGCCCCAGCACTGCCTGATTTATGTCACCAAGCAGCACAGCAGGAGCTGCAATTTTTACAATCAAATGCACAATTGATGCTGCGTTTTTGGTGCATATTTGAGCAGCTGAGCTGGAAATCGCCTGCTGGAGCCACTCAGGAGTTTGGGAGAGTTGGTGCTGCTGCCTCTGGAATTAGGGAATTGTCACAATACGACATGAAAGAACAACACCCACACGCTGAGATGTCCAAGGCAAAAAGGGGCAGTTTATTTACAGACCTCGACATTTATAGAATTCCAACAGTGACCATGGATTGGAGGATGAAAATTGTCCTCTCCAACCACACTGGGGACCCAACAGTCCATCAATTCTCTCCTCCTCCAGAAAGGAATGCAAAACAATAATTATTCACATGAAAAGTGTGTGAGAAACTCAATTACAAAAATGCAAACACAGAAAGCTGAAATGAACTTTAGAAAAACAGAGAAGAACAGGGCGACAGGGAACATTTAAAGTCAATGTGCACCAACGTGATGCTGCAAAGAGGGAAGCTCCTTTCCCTGAGTTTTTCACCCCAAATTCTGTCTGCATCTACTTCCCTGCCTTAGTTCTCCCCTTGCATGCCTGATGTCCATTTTCAGGGATGCCCTGGGACAGGAGCCACTCAGCACCACGGAGCTGCCGGTACCTCCGTGGGCTCAGGCTTTTCCCTCGCAGCAATCCCACGGATCAACACTTCCCGGGAACTGCAGCAATGGATTTTTCACAGGAGCAGGGAAATTCCAGCCCTGCTTTGGTTGTTTTGTTAAACACGAAGCAGGGATCCCTCGGGGGAGAGGTGGGGGGCAGTTCTGGGGCTGCCGTGGTGGATAACGCGGCTCTGCAGATGGTAATTCCTGGTCTGGGTAATTCCTGGTCTGGGTAATTCCTGGTCTGGGTAATTCCTGATCAGGGTAGTTCCTGGTCTGGGTAATTCCTGATCAGGGTAGTTCCTGATCAGGGTAGTTCCTGGTCTGGGTAATTCCTGGTCTGGGTAATTCCTGATCTGGGTAATTCCTGGTCTGGGTGATTTGTGGTCTGGGTAATTCCTGATCTGGGTAGTTCCTGGTTTGGGTAATTCCTGGTCTGGGTAATTCCTGGTCTGGGTAATTCCTGATCAGGGTAGTTCCTGGTCTGGGTAATTCCTGATCTGGGTAATTCCTGATCTGGGTAATTCCTGATCAGGGTAGTTCCTGATCAGGGTAGTTCCTGGTCTGGGTAATTCCTGGTCTGGGTAATTCCTGATCTGGGTAATTCCTGGTCTGGGTAATTCCTGATCTGGGTAATTCCTGATCTGGGCAATTCCTGGTCTGGGTAATTAAATCCTGGTCTGGGTAATTCCTGGTCTGGGTAATTCCTGATCTGGGTAATTCCTGATCTGGGTAATTCCTGGTCTGGGTAATTAATTCCTGGTCTGGGTAATTCCTGATCTGGGTAATTCCTGGTCTGGGTAATTAAATCCTGGTCTGGGTAATTCCTGATCTGGGTAATTCCTGGTCTGGGTAATTCCTGGTCTGGGTAATTCCTGGTCTGGGTAATTAATTCCTGGTCTGGGTAATTCCTGATCTGGGTAATTCCTGATCAGGGTAGTTCCTGGTCTGGGTAATTAATTCCTGGTCTGGGTAATTCCTGATCTGCAGAGCCTTGCCCCAGGGAGATCACACCTGGAAAGGAGGAAATTTGTTCTGAGGTTCAAAACCACCCACCCCACTGGAAAGGGGAGAAGAGTTGGGATGACTCAGTCAAGTGTTTGGAACCAAAGGAGTGGGGAGGCAAAAGGCAAAGGGGGTGAGTGAACCCCCCCCAATGTCCCAGTTTTCTTCCCAAAGGGATGTGCAGCAACTTGGGCTCAAGCACGGGCTGCCATTCCATGGAATTGTTGGCAATTTTTCTAATTTCCCATTGTATAAACTCCATGTTGATTGAAGGGGAGGATTACAGAGGTGGCAGATGAGAAAGAGCAGTTTTGGCCACGAATTGAAATTAAACTTCTCCTCTGGAAAACCTCAGCCTGCACGTGAATTCAAATGGTTGCACTGTGATCAGTGCAAATAATCCCAAGTATTCCCATTGCTCTGCAGGGAGAGGGGTTGCCATGGCCAAAAAGGGGTTTTATCCAAAATGAGGCATAATCTTGTTCACAACATCCAGAAACTGCCAAAAAAATCCTCCTCTCCAGAAGAAAATGTGAGGCTGAAATCTGCTCAGAGCCACAGCACTCAAGGGAAGGAGGAGGAAATCTGGATTTGGTGCTATGGATGTTTTTTGGAGAGAGCTGGAGTTGCAAATGTTGGTGTATAAACATTAAGAGCATCACTGCAGGATGATCCCAAATCCCTGCTTCCCTGAAAAGGTGATTGCCGTGCTGTTTTTCTAAAGTTCTGCTTCAGCCTTCTGATGTTTACTTTTTGAGATGGAGTTTTCTCATGCACTTTCCATGTAAACAATGATTGTTTTGCATCCCTTTCTGGAGGAGGAGAGACTTGATGGGCTGTTGGGTTAACCAGGATGGTTGGAGAGGACAATTTTCTTCCTCCAATCCATGGTCACTGTTGGAATTCTATAAATGTCGAGGTCTGTAAATAAACTGCCCCTTTTTTTTGCCTTGGACACCTCAGTGTGTGAGTGTTGTTCCTTTTGTGTCGTACTGTGACAGGTGATGATGGTGAAGGAGGCAGGAGCTGTGAACACCATCCCGTGGAAGGGAGGACTGAAGGAGAAGGAGCCACCCCAAAACATGCAGCAGTGCCAGGGATTTCTGGAGATAAAGCTAAAGCAATGCTTTTCCAGCTGGGAACTCATCACAGTCCATATATTCTTCTCTGGAGGCAGGAATGGGTCCCTGGGTGGCTCCCTGTGGATGCACAACTCCACTCAGCAGCATTTCCTGGGGCTCCAGGATGTGCATTGTAACAACCCAAGGCCACTTTCCCTTCTACTCCCATGAGAAGTTCAGCCCAGCCTTTCTGACGGCTCATTTCCAGCTCTCCAGTTTTCCCTGTAATCAACTTCAGGTGGGAAAAGCCCCGAGCTGAGGCCCTGCTGGTGCTCAGGGTCAAAGCAATGTGAAAATTGGTGGGGTTTGCTTTAAATCCCTTGATCCAGGAGTCACTGAGGAGTCCTGGCTTTTATTGAAAAGCAGAGTTGGTGGCTTTGGCAGGAATAAGCTTGGAAAGAGAAACTGCAGAGGGGTCAGGGAGGAGGTGGGAATGAAAACCACCCACCAAGGGAGCTGGAGATATGGAAGGACTTCTTAAAATCATGGATCACTCCTGACACCTCCCAGACAACCTGAGCCACTGTTTGTGCCATCAGAAATAGAAATGTGTAGGGAAGAGCCAGACTGCTCTTGGAATAACTCTGACATGCCCCATTTGTAGCGGGCTTTTAAGTTTAGTGGCTTTTTTTTCTCCTTCTGGCAGAATTTAGAAGATTTGCAGACCTCCTGGAATATAACTATCCGTAGGGAATTGCTTCCTCTCCCAGGCTGCCCCAGGGGTGCCCATTCCTTACAGTGATTTTTGCTCCCTTAGACGTGCAACATCCACGGGCTGCCCTTCTCCATCTCATCCCAGGGATGTCAGCTCCACTGACAGCTGTCAGTCTCAGGCAGCTCGGAAGGAACGCTCCCTGAGCACTGGCTCTCCAGCATTGATGGAATTTATGGAATTTCTGACCGAGGCCAGTTACCACAGCTGCCCATTGCCACCATCCACCCCGGGAGTCGCAGCCAATTCGTTTCCCTTTATGGATCTGCTGGAGTGCAAAGGAATCAACAGGGACTGTTTGCCATGCCAGGTGCTGACGTGGCACATTGGGGAGTCATGGGAATATTTTGGGATGTAGTTCTGGTAGATGCTGCCAATGCCATTCCCCATTCCACATCCCAGACAGATTTCTCCACTGGGTGTCCCATGCTCAGATCCTGGCTAATAGAAATCCTACCCTTTTCCTTTTCCTTTTCCTTTTCCTTTTCCTTTTCCTTTTCCTTTTCCTTTTCCTTTTCCTTTTCCTTTTCCTTTTCCTTTTCCTTTTCCTTTTCCTCTCCTCTCCTCTCCCCTTTCCACCCCACATGGTTTTTTTTTTTATTTTCCCTGAGTATGTCCTGATCTCCCTGGGCACGTTGGCTGCTTGTGAGGGATCCTGTGGGATCTGGATGCTGCAGAAGCAAAGCCCCACCACCCTCCTCCCTGACTCAGCATCTTCACCTCGTGCTGTTTGAGCCACAGCAGCTCCTGGGTGTCACCAAACATTGGGAAGAAATTCCCTTCCCATTGTCCCACATACACGGATACACTGGTCCTCCCAAAGCTGCTGGAAAATGCCCTTTGGTAAGGAACCACCACCTTAAGCAGCAGATTTGGGGTTCCAAATTGTCAGCACCCCCCTGGAAATATAAAGAATAAATATTAATAAAGAAGGGATTTATTTTATTCTTGGAGGCATGGAAAGCTTTGGGAAAAATAAAAATTAGGTTGGTGGAGAAAGTGCTGGGAATTCAATTATTTGGTGGGGAATGAACTGTCCAGGGGGATTTGTCTGTTCTTCCTGGAGGAGATGGACACACAGCAAGGCAGTTTAAGAATGAGTGGCTAAATTAAGCTGAACAACAGCCACATCCAGCCCCGATGGAAAGGCTGATTCCTCACCATCATATCCTGATCCCTTCTCCATCCTCTCTCCAGCACTGTGTCCCCAGCTCCTGGGAATCTCCCAGTACAACACTGGTTGTGTGGAGCTTTTCTCTCCCCAGGGAGAATAAAAAACAACAACCCTGAAATCAAGATATTTCACAGAAAGCTTTAGTGAGCTTCATATGCTGCCTGCTCACAGCCACCTGCTTCCAGATGGCCGGGACACATTCCCATCTGGGATGGGAAACTGCCTGACTTTTGGATTTCCTCCTCAACACACAGGCTGGGGATAGGGTGGGATCCCATCCTCTGCTCCAGAGGACAAAAGCAAACTGTCCAAACACTGACAGAAGGATTGGATCCCAGGGAAGTGATCACTGCCCCAGGCCTGACAGAATTCCAGAGATCTGGACAATGTTCCTGGGTGTGTGGTCACTCTTGGGCGTCCTGTGCAGGGCTGGGAGCAGGACTCCATCCATCCTGGTGGGTCCCATCCAACTGAGTATACTCTGTGAGTCTGGAATGTCTCCTGTGCCCTGAGAAGATGGAGAAAAGGAGATTTTGGGGCTTTGCCTTGAAAGCCACATCCTCAGCGAGGCTGTCAGTTCTCCCTGTGATCCAGAGCAGAGTCTTTAATAACTGCAGAGGACAAAGAGCCGCGCTCCTTGTCAGAGGCGTGCGGAGAAAGGCTGGGGCTGCATCAATTGAGATAAGAGCCCTGTCTGAGGCAGCTCACAAAACCAAGGAAATGTCTTTAACCTCTCATTTCCTCACTTTGGAGGCTCCCAATCCAAGCCGTGGTGTCACCAGCTGTGACATTCCCTGGATTGTGGCTCCTGATGAATTACCAGCTTTATTTAGTGATTTATTTACCCCGTTTTCCTTCCTGGGACTGAATGGGCCCTGGGAGCTGCGAGGATGTGGGATGAAATCTCTTCTGGAGGCTTCTCCCTCAGCAGGGCCCTCATGGCACTGTTTGGTGACAGCAAGAGTGGCTTGTCACAAGTGTCCCCTCCCACACCTCACTTCCCCCATTTTAGAGCAGCATCCCATCGGGGTGGAGCTCTGGGGTGCAATTTCTTGTGGATTTGGTGATGGAGACTTGCCTGGCTCAGCTGCTCAGGGCCACTGTGGAGTGACACATCCTTGTCCTCCATCTGGGGACGATCCAAGCTGTTGATTGAATTCTGTTTCAATAAAAACATCTTGTGTGGGACACAAACTGCACCTGCCTGGGTGGTTTTGTTCCCAGCCACCCCAGCGGGGCTGCAATCGCTGCCATGGGCTCAGCCTTTAAAATCAAGTCAGAAATGATGCTCGGCCCCAATTTAAGCCCCAGACCCTCCTGACACTGCTCTGGTCTGTGATCAGTGACAAAAAGGGATGGTCCATCTGTTAAAGAGCTTCTCTGTCCAGGAGTCCTGAGCTCAGAGCGACGCCAGGAATTTCAATTATTCCTGCAGCTCTTGCTGAGGACGAATCAGCTCAGCCATGCAGCGTGTCCATGCTCTGCAGCCCGGGTTTTAATTGGGAAAAGCCAGGTTTGGGGCTGTGGGGTGTGTCTGGAAACATGCCAGGGTGCTCAGGAGTCCATGAAGGCTCCATCCCAGAGCAGGCTCAAGGATTTCAGCTCCTTCTGGCCCAGCGCTGCTGTAAATTCTCCCTGGCGTTCAAACCCTGACCCAAAACGAGCCGAGAAAGTTTAATGCATAATTGAAATAAAATTTCTGTTTCCTCTTTGGATTATCTCACGAAATTTTAATTTCACAGAAAAGCCATTACTTCATTTGTTTTGCTAATCCTTCGGATCTGCTCCGTACGGAGGGTGATCTGGAGCATTATTAGAGTCCCTAATAAGATCTCATTTCCTCCTCAAGGCCACTCAGTAAAGTCTGAACAAACAACGTGGGGCTGCTTCTTCAGCTGTGCTTTGGAGGCACTGGGCTGGAAGCAGAGGCATCCCAGACTTTCCTGCTGCTCATCCCGGCAGGTTTGCTGTGCTGCAGCCTGGGATGGGACAGCTGCTGGGTGTTTGGGCAGCCACTGAGGCAGGAACCCCCAAAATGCACCATGAAAGGAGCTTTGCCAGGCAAGGAGCCCAAGAGCAGCAGCAACAGGAAAAGGAATTTGGGTTGGAGGAGGAGAGGAGAAGCATGGGGGAAGCTCAGGCAAGGCCATAAAGGACATGATTGGAATAAAACCTTCCAGAGATGCTCCTGAAAGCTCCCTCCATCCCAGAAGTGAATAAAATTCCCCGGCTTGGCTGTGCCCTGCATCCTCCTCCATCTCTCAAAGAACCCAGCAGGGGCAGCAAACTCTGTCCTTATTCCAGAGCCAGATGGGAATGTGCTCCTAGTGTGCCATGGGGTCTCCATCAGGGAGCAGAGGGGATCTCTCCATTCCCCCAGCATCTTCCTCCCCCTCCCCTTCTCCTCCCAGGAAGCCCAGCTTTGAAAGCAAGCAGAGGCCAATGGGAAAGGTGGAGATCCTGCATAGGCTGGAGCCCCTTTCCCATGGAGCCAGGCTGGGAGAGCTGGGGGTGCTCACCTGGAGAGGAGAAGCTCCAGGGAGAGCTCAGAGCCCCTGCCAGGGGCTAAAGGGGCTCCAGGAGAGCTGGAGAGGGACTGGGGACAAGGGATGGAGGGACAGGACACAAGGAATGGCCTCAGAGTGACACAGGGAATGTTGGGCAGGAATTGTTCCCTGGCAGGGTGGGCAGGGCTGGCACAGGGTGCCCAGAGCAGCTGTGGCTGCCCCTGGATCCCTGGCAGTGCCCAAGGCCAGGCTGGATGGGGCTTGGAGCACCTGGGACAGTGGGAGGTGTCCCTGCCCAGGGCAGGGATGGGAGGAGATGGATTGTGAGATCCCGTTTATAAGAACCCAAACCCTTCTGGTATTCCCTGATTCCCAGATTCCCAGATCAATAAGGGAGCAGCGAGCCCAGGGGGCCCGGGGCCGCTCCCTCCCGGGTCTGTGGGGCTCCTGTGGGGTCACGGCTCCCACTAGTGGCTTCTCCCCGGCGCACTCGCCGGCCGGACACCTGGAATTTTGCACCCTGGAATTTGGGGGAGCACAGGCCTGCTTTCCTCTGCCCCGGCGTGCACAGGGAAGCTGCACAGGGCAGGAACACAGGAACCCCGTTTCACCAGGCCTTAGCTTTGCAAACTGCTGCCCAAAAAGGCCCTTCTGTGCCACCTTACAACCCAAGAGGTGCCCAAACCCACCAGGACGAGGCCTGGCCCTTGTCTGGCTGAGATCCCCTTGGGAAAGAGGGGCCTGCCCACTCATGAACAGGTTACAGGGTGTCCTGGGAATGCTGCCTTGGCAGATCCTCTGGAATATCAACCCAAGGTTTGCTGAGTTACTCTCACAGCTGGGCCTGTTTCCAGAGGTGTTAATAAAATACACAGAATACGCTGTGAGGGAGACCTGGGGAGCTTCTGAAAGGTCAAACTGGCAGCTGGTTTCAGGAGGAATCAGTGGAAAATTCACATTTCATTGATCAGCATCAAAATAGTTGCTCCTACTTTGTACAGTACCTCTTGGATGGCTTAGCCTCCCAAATCCCCCCAAATCCATCACTTTTTAGGTAATTACTGCTCCATTACACCGAGTTTACTGTGATCTATTTGCAATGATGGAATGAATTATCCCTTACCAGGGGGGAAAAAAAATGTACAAGTTTGGGGGAGCGCGGAGAGAAGGGAATAAAGAGCAGAAAATAAAATCAATTCATGGCTCCATTAACACCCAACCACAAAGCTCCTCGCCACAGCCCATTCCTGTACCTACAGCTCCTGGACAGCCAGCAAAGAGCCTAAAAAGCAATTACAGAACAGAATTAAAATCACCTTTTTAAGCGAAAGTTCTCGAGACGCCTCCCTGCGAAGATTTAATCAGGCGGGTATTGAGTGCCAGCGCGATAATTGATTATTAAATCACTATAAATACACATCTGGACAAGGCTCCAGTCCAATTTCCCCTCTGCAATAAATATTTCTGGGGGGTGTTTATTTAATCCACGCCTGCCCACGTGAATTTCGGTGATGGATCTTTCGGCTGCCTGGATGCAAAGCAGAGCCTCGGCAGGGCCGCCATCCATCAGCCACTAAGTTGCTGTTAATAACATTCCCCAGGGAGAAATTCCAGGCAAACAGTTATGAATTTAGTGATAGGGAGCCTCAATCTTCTGTTTAAGGAGAAAAGGTGAAGAGGAGTGCAAGGAGAAGGCGCTGAGCTGGGCAAGGATGGAGGGGAAAATTCTTGATGTACTTGGGGTTAAAATGCCTCCTGAAATGGCATTTTTTTGTGTTTTCCCTTGCTTTTTTAAGGCAATCAGTCACTGATGGGGTTTCCCTTGCCTTGCCTCTCACTGGGGAGAGGATTTGGGGAGAGACAGGAGGAGCAGCTCACGAGTAGCGTCTCCAAACAACTCTAATTGGTTCAGCCAAGCCCTGAAAGTGCATAAATTACCAGGGAATATGAGCATTCAACAGGGGCATGAGACTCAAGGGGCAATGGGGATAATAAAAATGTAAATAACCAAAAAAATCCCTTTCTCCCTCAAAGTCCAGCCCAAGAGTTTTTTACCCAGAGGTGCTGGCATAAGGCTTGGAAATGCTTTCATGGATCTTGGCCACCCAAATGGGTTAAAAATATCACGGTTTTGCCACGAAGCCAAACGAGGGGATCTGCACAGCCAGGGCTTTTGAGGGACAGCAGCTCAGGAGATCCTCCCATCCTTCCTTCCTTCCATCCTTCCTTTCACCCTCCCATCCTTCCACCCTTCCTCCCATCCTCCCATCCTCCCATCCTCCCATCCTCCCATCCTTCCTTCCATCCTCCTATCCTTCCATCCTTCCATTCTTCCATCTTTCCTCCCACCCTTCCATCCCTGTGCTGCTCTGCAGGGTTTATTGCCATTCTCTTCCTCCTTTAGCTGAGATCAAAATTTAACGAGGACAAAATAAGCCCTGAATGAGGAGATTTTCGAGGCTGTTTGAAGATCTAATGAGAACAGGGAATGATGCATAATTAAACAGATGGAGAATCCAAATCCCAGGGAAGGGGAGAGAGGGGCTCTGCCCTGGCCATGCCTGCGGCCCTACCCCACCTGTGCCATGCCCTCCCTTCACCTGTCCTAAAAATGAGAATTTTTTTTTAAAAAATTCTTTAAAGCCCTATAATGTGCATTTTCCAAGAGGGAAACCGAGGCAGAGGGGTTCCAGAATCACTGCTGTCCACCAGACCCCTGGAAACCCCTGGAGCTGAAGGGAAGAAGGGAAACTTCCCTGTTGTTCTTAGGGTTGAAATGCATAGTGAATAAAACATTTTCCTTTGATTTTCTGGGGCTTCCAAATTTTTCCAAGGAGCTGCCCAAGCTGGGTCGACCCACAGCTTCAGAAGAACAATCCCTAGCACCACAAGGAAGCAGCCTGGGGGATATTTTGGGATAATTCACCTTATTTTCCCTCTGTTTATCAATATTTCCTGATAGGGAGCTGCAAACTTTACCATGGAAGATTCCCAGCATCCCACGATTATGGAGCCATAGCTCAGAAGGGAAAAGGGGATGCTTTATTTGGATTTTTTTTTTTCTTTTAAAGGTATTTCTCAGGATTACCTCACCTCCATCCCAGCTGCACCCACACAGGGATAAATCACTTCTCCGGTGTCACTTTTTGAAAGGATAAATGTTTCCGCTCCCAGGATATTTATTCCTTTTTGCTCTCGTTTGACAGACAAATTGCATCATCCCAGGATTTCCCCGGCAAACTTTGGAGCAGCCAACTTGCCCCCAGGGATTTATTTCACTATCAACTGTCTGCTTTTGGAGGGGGATGTGGAATTCTGGGTCAGCCTGCTGGGGTTTGTGAACAGGCTGAGATTCATCACTGGATTTACATTCCCTGGACTGACTGATTTAATCACATGTTCAACAAAGATGGGAATGTGATGGGGATGGAGCTGGGATGGGAGAGCAGGGGTCTCCTGGCTGCAGTTTGCCAGGTAAAAATGAAGGTAGAGATGACTTTCCACCTCAGATGGTCCTTTGAAGTCCAACATCATTGATATCTACAGCTTCCTCCTGAGGGAACTGGAGGGGCAGCTCTGATCTCTGCTCCCTGGGACAGGGACACTGTAGCCCTGGTTTGTGCCTGAGATGTTTTGGTTTTCTGAAACTCCCACAGAGTTTCCTGTAAGCAAGAGACATGTGTTTGTCACTCTAACCTTTGTTTACATTCCTCTCCCTAGGAGGGACTTCTTCTTGCTGTCCCTCTGGTTTGACCAATGTGATTGAAGAGGTTTGTCCTTGTTTCACCAATTGAGCTGTTCTCTGTAGAACAGCATAAAAGGGAAGAAATTCCCGGAAATAAAGGAGTCATTGTCACCTTCTGAGTCAAAGTCTGTGTCCTTGTGGTGTACAACAGCATCAGGACAGGACCTGAGGAATGGCTGGGGCTGGGCCAGGGCAGGCTCAGGCTGGATTTAGGGAAAGGTTCTTCCCCCAGAGGGTGCTGGCACTGCCCAGGCTCCCCAGGGAATGGGCACGGCCCCGAGGCTGCCAGAGCTCCAGGAGAGCTTGGACAGCGCTCCAGGGATGCCCAGGGTGGGATCACTGGGGGTCTGTGCAGGGCCAGGAGATCCTTCTGTTAGTCACTTCCAGCTCAGGATATTCCATGATTTCTGACTTCCTAGAAGAGGACCCCACCATATCTGCAGCTGCAAAAGCCCGTTTTCCCTCTGAAAACCCCAAGTTAGGGATTGTCTCATGAAATAGCCTGTGAAAAATGAAGGATTTATAGAACAGTACATAAAATCCTGACATGCCAGGCTGCTCCTCTGTGCCTGGACATCCCTCTTTTCCCCTAAATGCAAAGGAGATTTTGGAGTCAACACCATTTGCTGTAAAAGCAGGGTGGTAGAGAAGCAGAATCCTCTAATGGCTCAGAGATGTTTTACAGACCTTAATAACTGCAAGCTCACAACAACTCAGCAAGAAATAGGGAGTGTAATTGTCCCCATTTGCAGGAAGAAGAAAAATAGATACACAGGAATCAAATGAGAAGCTGAGTAAAGTCTTACCAGGAGCTGGGGGAGCTCTCCATTACCTGATGTCTTAAAATCAGTGCTGGATCTCTTTATATCAATCATACTCTGCTTCTGTCAGGAAGAAGAAGTGGCTGGGTTAAAAAAAGGCTCTTTGCCTCTCTCCCTCCTTCCCTTTCTTCAGGAATGTGTTTTTCGACTGAAAAATGAGGAAAATTCACTTTTCTTCAAGCAGCTCCAGCCAGACTTTATGAGATTGGTCCTGATTTTTGCAAGGACATTCCCAAGGAAGAAGAAAGGGGCCAGAATTGCAAGCACCAGGCTCCAAACCCTCCTGTGTGAGAATAATCCTGGGATGTTGCAAGCAGCTGTGGCTTGATGGAAAGCAAATCAGGTCTTCAGGCATGATTTTTTCTCCAAATGTTTTGAGATGGGGGCAGATTTGTCCTGATTTCCCCAATGTGCCCCCTCCCCACACACCCAGAGCATCACTAAAGCACTGATACAAATCCAAAAGCTAAGGAGGAAAGGAATTTGGGGATTTAGGGGTGTAAGTGTGCAGGGACACCTTCCACTATCCCAGCTGGCTCCAAACCTTGTCCAACCTGGCTTTGAACACTTCCAGGGATGGGGCAGCCACAGCTTCTCTGGGCAACCTCTTCCAGTGCACGTGAAACATGAGGCAAACCAGCTGCTCTTTTCCCAAATTGTTGAACATGGAGTAGGGAAGCTGAGAGAGATTAGAGCCTGGCACACAAATCCCAGCATGAATTCCATATCCAGCCAGTGCTGCCAAGGGTTTTTGTTTGCAAATTGCCTGCAAACAGATTGGAGGAGTCCCCACCATATTCCTTGTTTGAAAAATTTTTTGCAAATTTCTTCATGGTCTGAGGATCAATTGGAGTCCAAAATGTGATTATGGAATCTACAATTCCCAGTCACACAATCCCCACTGGCCAAGGCGTGGCCTTTTGATGATTCTGCACCATAAATACACAAGAGAGGAGCCCAAAAGTCAGTTTTAAAGCTGGAAGGGAAAAAATCATCCAGGTGGACTTCCAAAAGCTCTGTTGATTGTTGCTCAAACTTCCCAAAAAATCAACTTTTAGGAAAAGTCAGTGCCTGGATTCAGCAGCCTGAAGGGGTGAAGACTTCACTGCCTTCTGCAATTGGCCAAGCTGAGGTTGAATTCCCCTCCTGCTTAATTTGTATCTGAACATTTCTAATTCACATTCAGCTCTTGTGACAGCTTTGCTGAAGATCCCTTGGCTCTCTGGAGTTTCTCCCAGTGTGGCTGCCCATGGACCAACAATTTCCCTCCATTCCAAGTGCTGCACTTGGATTTACCAAAGCCAGGACCCTTCATTTGCAAATCTGGGTTCCCAATCAAACCGAGTTTGGATTCAAAGCAAGACAGTACCTCTGCTAAAACCCAACTGGCCCACCACAAACCGGGAATTTTGTGATCAAGGAGAGATTTTGAAACATCCCTGGCAGGGAAGATCTGAGGGAAAAGTTTGTTTCCTGGGAAAATCCATGCCGGCAGAGCTCTGTTCAAGGTGAGTGAGCACAAGAGGGTCAAGCTGCAGCTGTCTTTGGAATTAGAATAAATTATCCTCCTTCAGATGCCTCCTTAATGGCTCTGCTCTGCCGGATGCTGCTCCGACCACACGCAGCTCGAGGTGAGCTGAGACTGCTCCTGATAATCAGCTCATTACACCCATGAATTATGCACACAGCCAGGCTATGCAAAGCAAGCCTGGAATTATTATTATTAAACTCCTGACACCAGCCCAGCAGCTGGAGGCTCCCTGGCTGCCATCCTTGCCTCCCGGTGAACACGCTGGCCAATATTGCCTCTGTGTGACTCCGTGCTCTTCCATCTGTCTTCACTTCCCCACTTTTTGGTTTTTTCTGTCTCAGACACCTCTTGTTAAAAGCTTGTTCAGTCTCTCACAGGAGATTGGCATGTCCCACGCTGGGGTCACGTATCAGGGGAAAAATGCATTAAAACTTCACCTAGACTTTGGGTTTAAGGAATTAAAGATATTTGCTGAGCTCAGGGGGAAAAGTGCTGGGCATGGCACAAACTGGGATATCTGGTCCTCACAGCCGTGGATTTCCAGTCCAAACTCTCCAGTGCTCCTGCTGCCTTATCTCTTCCAGCCTTTGCGCCTTTCTGGGAGAAGCTGCTCATGCTCCAGACTCGGATCCTGCCTGTGCTGTGCTCTTCCAGCTCTTCCCAGGAGGCCTGGATCCTGCAGGAACTTCTACATGCTGCTGTTGTCCAAATATTATTAAAGATGAATATTCAAGGAAATTTGTTTTCCACTGTTTTCTCGGCTCTGCTCAGTGCACACTCAGTGTTTAAATGATACTGGGGAGTGCAGACGAGAGGGAGAGAGAAGAAGAGGGAGGGAGGGAACACATCTGGTGCTTGGAGGAACTTGGTTTGAAGCTCAGAGCTTCCTCCTCTCAACTTCTCATGGGCTGTGCACGAAGAGCCCATCGAGGAACCTCTGGATTGACCACACAGAGGGGACCTCTGACACTTTGGGAACCATGTGTTTCATTTATCTGTCACCTTTGTTTACTCTCATTTGTATACTTAACTAATTTGACTTGACACAATAAGGGCATGACCATGAGAAGCAAAAGACATTGCTTAAATATTTCATTAAATGCTTTAAAAAAAAAAAAAAAAAAAAAAAAAGGCGTGAGAGAATAAAGTCCTGGCCCCTTGGTCCTGCTCGTTTTTATTAGAAAGGAAGCAGTTTGGGGGGAAATCGTCATCATTACCTCAGATTCTGCATGAATGCCTAATAAAACTCCTAAGGATATGTGAAATATCCGTGTGTTCACTAATGGGAATTGATTCAGCATTTGATCCATTTTTAAGCAGATTTAATGACGTTTCCTTGTCTGTGTCTCCCCGTGGTTCATTATTCCATTAAGTGCCATTTGGGCTGGGTGATGTGTGTGGAAGGGAACAGCTTGTGATGGCTTTTGTTTAACAAAGCCCTCCCTGCTGCTCCCGCGGGCCCCAGACAAGTGACAGGTCCCATCCCAGCACGGTGGCCGCCACTGCAGTCACATGAAAGATGCATGGCATCAGCTGGGAGTCAACTGGTTTTGGCAGCTGTGCTCCTCGCTGATGGATTTGGGGCGGGATTAACAATTTAAACCCAGCCCTTGTGTTAACATCTCCCTCTCTCATTAGCAGGGGCGCTCCTGGAACAGCTGCACAAAAATTACCTTGGAATAGCGTGGCAATCTGGATTGGAAGGTTCCCTGCTGGATTTGGGGTGCTCTCCTGTTTTGCTCCTTGGGGTGCTTTGCAATGTGTTGGGGCTCCAGTGGCTCCTGCTCATCTCCCAGGCCTTGGCCTTGACCAAGAGCTGTGGGAGGAACCACCGGGACAGGTCTGGCCTCATCCCATTCTCCAACAGATGAAGTTTAGCCTTCCAAGGAGTTCAGCTGGTTCTGAACCAAACTTTGCTTTGCCTTTTAGGTCCTTTCCTTTGTCTCACAGTCTAAATTTAGCTGCTGTTCAATCGTGGCCTTTAACTTCAGCCATTATTTCCTCCCTTTGTTTCTCTCCCCTGACATATTTACAGGGAGCAGCCGGCTCCCCTCTCGCTCTTTGCCTGGGAAGGCTGGAGGAGCCCGGCTCTGATCCTTCCCCCTCCCAGGGCTGCTCTCCCTTTCCAAGGACAATGAGGTTGCTCTTTGTAGCAGCTGTTCCAGGGCCACTCCAGCCTTTCCAACAGTTGATATTAAAAGTGTCCTGTGGGTGTCAGAGACAATCTCACCTGGGGCTGGCACACCAGCAGGGATCCATCGTCATCCCTACTGGAAATCGCTCCTTCCAGATGTTCCTGGAGGAAAATGCTTCAAACAGTGCTGGCAGCAAGTGGATTTTCTTTTTCTTTTCTTTTCTTTTCTTTTCTTTTCTTTTCTTTTCTTTTCTTTTCTTTTCTTTTCTTTTCTTTTCTTTTCTTTTCTTTTCTTTTCTTTTCTTTTCTTTTCTTTTCTTTTCTTTTCTTTTCTCTCTTCTCTTCTCTTCTCTTCTCTTCTCTTCTCTTCTCTTCTCTTCTCTTCTCTTCTCTTCTCTTCTCCTCTCTTCTCTTCTCTTCTCTTCTCTTCTTCTTTTTCAGCCACACCACACTGCAAGAGGGACACTGAGTTGCTGAAGTGTGTCCTGAGAAGGGAACAGAGCTGGGAAGGGTCTGGAGCCCCAGGAGCTGCTGAGGGAGCTGGGAAAGGGGCTCAGCCTGGAGGAAAGGAGGCTCAGGGGGGCCCTTCTGGCAGGCTCTGCTCCCCGGGAACAAGGGACAGGGCAAGGGGAAAAAGCTTCAAGTTCTGCCAAGGGAGGTTTAGTGGGAAAATTTATTCATTAAGGAAAATTTCTTCATGGAAAAGGCTGTCCAGCCCTGGCACAGCTGCCTGGGGCAGTTGTGTATTCCCTATCCCTGGAGGGATTTAAGAGCTGTGTGGATGTGACACCTGGGGACATGGGCTAGTGGTGGACTTGACAATTTTAGGTCAGCCCTTGCACTCAATGATGTTAGAGAGCTTTTCCAGCCAAATGATTCAAGGATTCCACGATCTCAGCTATCCCACGGGGTACTGACCTCCCAGGGAGCTCCACACCTCACCTGGCACTTGGCATGGGCAGATTTCAGGGCCCAAGCTGTCCCCTCGTTCCTAATGTGGCCACTTCACCTCCTTACACAACCTCCCAAGCACAGACCCTGCCCAAACCAGCCCAGAAATCTGCTCCCGGGCTGGCTGGCTCCCAGTGGTGCCAGAATCAAGGAGAAGGGACTGCCGTGCATCTGCTCTGGGTTCAGGAGGATTGATGCCATTGAAATGCAGAGTTCATTGGAAATACTCAATGACTGGAACCAGGGGGGTGCTGGAGAGCCTGCCACGGAAATGTCTGAGGTGACTCGACCCCCCCAGCAGAGCCACAGCAGCCTTAGGACAGCGTTAGTGCCACCATCACCCACGCATTTAAAGGCAATATTTAAATCTCCCTGTGGAGATTCCTGGCTCAATTTTATGCTACAGCCAGCGACACACATCTTCAGCCTCAGCTCACCCCAACCAGAAAGGCGCTGACACATCCCCACACAGGCAGGGCTTGCTTTGCATGGTGTGGAGTAAGAGAAAAAAAAAAAAATCAATATCACGCAAAATAAAGGCATTTTCAAAAATAAACCCGGCCATGATTCACTTTATTTCAGAGCCTGTGCCCACAGCCCTCGTGTGTAACCTGCTGGCAAAGCCGAGCAGAGAGCAGAGCTGGATCCTGGCCAGTAATTACAGTGATCAGGAGAATTGAAATGTTTTGCAAAGCTTGCTTGGCTTTTATAGGTGAGCTGCAGAACAAGACAGCTTGGAAGTCTTCTCGCCTTTAACAAAGATGCCATTTCATTATTCAAATGAGCAGGTACCGTGGAGTGGTGATTACACAGCTGGTATGTGCCTTTCCCTGAGACTCCAGCTCTTTAGGGGATTTTGCTGTCTGATTCCAAGGGAAAATGGGAATAGCAGGGCAGATGATTTCTCCTCAGGTGGGCTGTGCTTGGTGGATGTGATATCTCCCTCCGGAATGCTTCCAAATTCCATGCTGGAGGAATTCAGGCTGCACAGAGATGAGATGGCCCTCCAGAGCTCTCCAAAATGTCTGGCAGGAGGTTGGTAGCACGAAGTAAATGGGAAACTGAGGCAGGGAGAGACAAATCCTGTTTGGAGCTGACCCAGCCAAGAGATTGGATGAGGGACAGTCAGATAAATCAGTCTGGGCTGGTCAGGTCTGTCTGCAGGGACCAGAGGGATGGTGCCAGACCTGGGGCATCTGTGCCCCTGTGCCTGCCCTCGCCTCTATTGAGCAGCATCACAGCAACAACCAAAAAAAAAAAAAAAAGAGAAAAAAAATGAAAAGGAAACGTTATTTAGGAGAAAAAGCATTAAAAAAGAATCACTTCTTCTCCTTAAGTAACGGCAGCAGAGTCTGAATCCTGCTCATCATTTCGAAGTGCTGACTCATTTACCACTTGAAATGAATTGAGGGCTGTTAAAGGGTTTATAGAAGATTTCATTAAATATGGATTGAGCCAGCTTAAGATGGAAATTGTTATAAAAGCTGGCACCGGCTCCGAGAGCCAAATGGTTCCGTTTATTACAGAGATATTTTACTGCTGCCTCTGGCCCCGGCCCCGCGGCGGCCGCGGAACGGCAACACAGAGCGGCGTGGGGATGGAGCTGGGACATTCCAGAGTGGGAATGGAGCTGGGACATTCCAGAGTGGGAATGAAACTGGAGCTGGGACATTCCAGAGTGGGAATGGAGCTGGGACATTCCAGAGTGGGAATGAAACTGGAGCTGGGACATTCCAGAGTGGGAATGGAGCTGGGACATTCCAGAGTGGGAATGAAACTGGAGCTGGGACATTCCAGAGTGGGAATGGAGCTGGGACATTCCAGAGTGGGAATGAAACTGGAGCTGGGACATTCCAGAGTGGGAATGGAGCTGGGACATTCCAGAGTGGGAATGGAGCTGGGACATTCCAGAATGGGAATGAAACTGGAGCTGGGACATTCCAGAGTGGGGATGAAACTGGAGCTGGGACATTCCAGAGTGGGAATGGAGCTGGGACATTCCAGAGTGGGGATGGAGCTGGGACATTCCAGAGTGGGAATGGAGCTGGGACATTCCAGAGTGGGGATGGAGCTGGGACATTCCAGAGTGGGGATGGAGCTGGGACATTCCAGAGTGGGAATGAAACTGGAGCTGGGACATTCCAGAGTGGGAATGGAGCTGGGACATTCCAGAGTGGGAATGGAGCTGGGACATTCCAGAATGGGAATGAAACTGGAGCTGGGACATTCCAGAGTGGGGATGAAACTGGAGCTGGGACATTCCAGAGTGGGAATGGAGCTGGGACATTCCAGAGTGGGGATGGAGCTGGGACATTCCAGAGTGGGAATGGAGCTGGGACATTCCAGAGTGGGGATGGAGCTGGGACATTCCAGAGTGGGAATGAAACTGGAGCTAGGACATTGCAGAGTGGGGATGGAGCTGGGACATTCCAGAGTGGGAATGAAACTGGAGCTGGGACATTCCAGAGTGGGAATGGAGCTGGGACATTCCAGAGTGGGAATGGAGCTGGGACATTCCAGAGTGGGAATGGAGCTGGGACATTCCAGAGTGGGAATGAAACTGGAGCTGGGACATTCCAGAGTGGGGATGGAGCTGGGACATTCCAGAGTGGGGATGGAGCTGGAGCTGGGACATTCCAGAGTGGGGATGGAGCTGGAACATTCCAGGGTGGGGATGGAGCTGGGACATTCCAGAGTGGGGATGGAGCTGGGACATTCCAGAGTGGGGATGGAGCTGGGACATTCCAGAGTGGGGATGGAGCTGGGACATTCCAGAGTGGGGATGGAGCTGGGACATTCCAGAGTGGGAATGAAACTGGAGCTGGGACATTCCAGAGTGGGAATGGAGCTGGGACATTCCAGAGTGGGGATGGAGCTGGGACATTCCAGGGTGGGGATGGAGCTGGGATATTCCAGAGTGGGGATGGAGCTGGGACATTCCAGGGTGGGGATGGAGCTGCTGTATTCCAGAGTGGGAATGAAACTGCTGTATTCCAGAGTAGGGATGGAGCTGGGACATTCCAGAGTGGGAATGAAACTGGAGCTGGGGCATTCCAGAGTGGGGATGGAGCTGGGGCATCCCAGAGTGGGAATGAAACTGCTGTGTTCCAGAGTGGGAATGGAGCTGGGACATTCCAGAGTGGGAATGGAGCTGGGACATTCCAGAGTGGGAATGGAGCTGGGGCATCCCAGAGTGGGAATGAAACTGCTGTATTCCACAGTGGGGATGGAGCTGGGACATTCCAGAGTGGGAATGAAACTGGAGCTGGGACATTCCAGAGTGGGGATGGAGCTGGGACATTCCAGAGTGGGAATGGAGCTGCTATGTCCAGGGTGGGAATGGAGCTGTGCTATTCCAGAGTGGGAACAGAGTTGTCATATTCCAATATGGGAATGGACATGTCCAGAGTGGAAGCAGATCTGACATGTTCAGTGTCGCCCTTTTCCCTGCCAGGCTGTTGTTGGTCCAAACCACAGGGCTGACGTCACCACACCCCAGAATCCCAGAAGGGTTTGGGTTGGAAGGGACTTTAAAGCCCATCTCTTTCCCCTGCCATGGCCAGGGACACCTTCTATGTTCCAGGTTTTTCCAAGCCCCTTCCCACATCTGCCAGGATGGGGGCAGAGATGGAGATGAGCTTCCCTGTGCTGCTCCACCAGGAATGGGAAGGTCAAGCCAAGATCTTTGAGGTGATTGAAGGATACACCCTTCAAAATTCATTTCAAGACAAACCCTACTCTCAGTGCTACACCTGACACCAGCTCTGAGCCTCTCCTGGGCTTTGGGATCACTAATAAAAGGGTTGGGGCATGAGGCAGTGCCCAACTCCAGTTTCCTTGGAACAGCAGGGAGCTAAGCAGTCCATGCCTTCAGCCTTTGCTGACCCAACCCGTGCTGCCTGTTCCCAACCCATCCTGCCTGTTCCCAATCCATCCTGGCTGTTCCCAACCCGTCCTGGCTGTTCCCAATCCATCCTGGCTGTTCCCAACCCATGCTGCCTGTTCCCAACCCATCCTGCCTGTTCCCAACCCACCCTGCCTGTTCCCTACCCATCCTGGCTGTTCCCAACCCATCCTGGCTGTTCCCAACCCGTCCTGGCTGTTCCCAACCCGTCCTGGCTGTTCCCAACCCATCCTGCCTGTTCCCAACCCATCCTGGCTGTTCCCAACCCATCCTGCCTGTTCCCAACCCATCCTGCCTGTTCCCAACCCACCCTGCCTGTTCCCTACCCATCCTGGCTGTTCCCAACCCATCCTGGCTGTTCCCAACCCGTCCTGGCTGTTCCCAACCCATCCTGGCTGTTCCCAACCCACCCTGCCTGTTCCCAACCCACCCTGCCTGTTCCCAACCCACCCTGCCTGTTCCCAACCCATCCTGGCTGTTTCCAACCCATCCTGGCTGTTCCCAACCCATCCTGGCTGTTCCCAACCCATCCTGGCTGTTTCCAACCCATCCTGGCTGTTCCCAACCCATCCTGGCTGTTCCCAACCTGTCCTGGCTGTTCCCAACCCATCCTGGCTGTTCCCAACCTGTCCTGGCTGTTCCCAACCCATCCTGGCTGTTCCCAACCCGTCCTGGCTGTTCCCAGCTCTCCAGCTCCAGGCAGTGGGATGCTGGGTGTGAATGGAAGGGTCTGTCAGGATCAGGACACCATTAATGTCCCCCCAGGCAAAGCACAGATGTGTTTGCACTCCAACACGATCCCGACAATTAAAACAACTGTACCTGCATTTATCATATTGATGGGATGGAGCACGCCTGGCTGCACCGAGGCTACTCCAGTGCATTATTCATGGGCTCTGATACATTAGAACTGTTCTCATCTCACTTTATAAATGTGTGTGGGGTGAGAGGGGCTGGGGGAAGATGAGGAGAAATGCCTGTGTGTTGTTTGGGTTTTTGCTGTTCTCCTCTGTCTCTTTAAGAAGTTTTTCTAAAGTTCTATTTCAGCCTTCCGTGTTTACCTTTTGCCATAAAGTCAGTCACGATTTTACATCAACAACTTTCCTGTTATTGTAACCATCTACCCACGTTTACATTCTCCTCATAAGGAGGAGACTGTTGATGGACTGTTGGGTTGCCCAGTGTGGTTGGAGAGGAAGATTTTCTTCCTCCAATCCACGGTCACTGCTGGAATTCTATAAATGTTGACATTTATAAATAAACTCTCTCTTTTCTGCCTTGGACATCTCAATGTGTGGGTGTCACTTCTTTGTGTCATGTGCGACACCTGTGGAGGCAGGACAGTGTCCATCCACCACTGCTGGAGTGACATTTGTCTCACCCAGAGTATTTTACTTCACCTCAGACTGAGGAATTCAGCAAGATGGAAATCTTCTGGCTCCAGTGTCCCCCATCAGCACGAAGCTGTGAATTTGAGCCACGTGCAAACCACGGCGCAGAACTTGGCCTTGAAAGCCTTTGTAGAATTTGGGAATAGTTTGGGGTGGAAAGACCTTCAGGTAGATCAGAGCCACAACCCTCACAAGTTATAGGACACTTGACTTAGAGACAGCTGTGGGAGAAGTGACTCTTTAATGCTGAGGGTGAAGGGACCTCTGACAGGTGCCCAGAGTGTTTTCAGTGCCTGAGCCTTGAGAGCCCTGCCTGGAAATGCATCCAGAATAAAGGCACTGATTTCCTGCTCACATCTACTTGTTAACTCTGACATCCCCAGGGGGATGGGGGGAAAATTCCAACACACAGGGAGGTGAGAAAGAAGCTGGGGGAGGATTCCCTGCTGGGAAAACAGCAGGCAGTGTCACCTCCAGGCAGCAGGCAGGGGTGACAGCCTCCTCTCCAAGGTGAGGTGAGGAGGTGCCAGCCGGGCCTGGGGCCATGGGTAGAACCCCTTTGCCCCACTCTGGATGTTCCAGAGGGGTGAAGTCTCCTCAGGCTGGGCTGCCACCTTTCTCCACATCCCACCTCCTGCCTACAGCCCGATCCCTGAAGCTGCAGCTCTTTTATTTCCAATTTGTGTCCCTATTTTTGGCTGGTGACAAGGCTCATCACAAGCTGCTTGTGCTCACACCCTTGCAAAGCCAGCACTGGTGCAGCAGCACCCCCAAAATTAACCAAACCAGGCAAAACTATGCCAAAAAAAGGGGCGAGGGTGGAAGCCCCCATGTTTTTGTGTCCTCCCCACAGACAGTGGCAAATGAAAAGGGGCTGGGTTCATTACTGACAGCACCAAACAATTAAGGATTCTCATGGCTAATTTGCTTATGTTGAGACAGTTATTTTTAAAACCAGGGACAAAATAAGTTGCTTCACCTTTGCTGAACCTCATCTCTTTACAGCAGGGACAGACAAGCTGAGCTGGCTGAATTTTCTTTTATTGGAGTCTTTTGATTTTTCTTGGACATCTACCTGGAACATTAAATGTCCTTTCTCTCCCCCTAGTCCAGCTAGTGTAACAAACTATAAAAATCCTTCAGCTTCTGTTATAGGAGAAAAATGCCTTCACCTTGTGATAAGAAAGGCTGAGGCACTTTTTCCCAAAAAGGTACAAGAATTTACAAGTAACACGTCCAAAGATCCCCACAACTGCAGCAGCAGCTCCCTGAGTGGGGAGAGCAGCAGTTGCTGGGCTTTTACTGTGGATGGAAATGCTCAAACATCAGCCCCTTTGGGTACAGAAAAGGAGAATTTGGGCTCCATTTGCTTTCCTCATTCGGAAAGCAGTGATGAGATGTCTGCTTGCTGTGCCCTCCTCGGTGACCAGAGCCAGGTGACACCCCCAGGTCCCCTCTCTGTGTCTGACCTTCAGGGATGATCCTGGATGCAGATGGGGCCTCCTGCATCCTTGGATGCTCATCCCACGCCGCGGGTCCCCAGCGCTGCCCCGGGAACGTCCCTGCTGGCATCTGCAGTGACAGATGCTGCGGCCACCAAAGGGGTTTCAAGGTTGCTGAAGGGTGGCAGCAATCCCTGCCAGGCTGGGGGGGACCTGCAGCACAAGGCAAGGTCTCTGGAAGCAGCCAAATGTGCAGCAGCAGCAGCACAGGGCAGGGGTGGGGTCTCTGGGGGGACTCCAAAGCTGTGTGGATGTGGCACTTGGGGACAGGGGTCAGCAGTGGCCTTGGCAGCTGTGGGGAGCAGCTGGATTGGATGACCTTAAAGGTTTTTTCCAGCCTGATTCCATGACGTGGGGCTGTGGCAGGAGGAAGGAATGGGGGCCGTCAATGGGTGCAGGGGAAGGGAAAAGCTGAGAGCCAAAGGGGACAAAGGCCTGGCATTACAGGAAGGGTGAATGTCCCTTATCAAAGTCCCACAGTCACCCCACCTCTGAGGCTGCGCTGAGACCTTCCTTGGAAATCCCTTTAAAATGAAACCCTCAGAAATCCCTTTAAAGCACGTGGGGCCTGATAACAGATGTCTTCCCCATGACAGGCTCCAGGCCTTTCCCAGGCCCTTTTGGGAGGGGGTGGAAGCTCCGTGGCAGCAGTCGGCTCCTGGGAGGGAACAAAACGTGGCACAAACCCCTCCTTGTGTCAGTATCTCCCCATTCCATGGGATGGGTGCTCTGCCCTGGGTTCATTGCAGCTGCTGGAGCCCATCCTGGCTGGGCCATACCCAACCCCTCTGCCCTCTGGCACTGCCCAGCACAGACTGCCCGGGAGGGGAAATCCTGCCCAGGCCCCAGAGAGGCCAAAACATCTCTAACACCACTCATCCCCTCCTTGGAGCCTCCTCTTTCTTTGTGGGGCACTGAAGCCCAGCAATTCTCCTTGGAAATGGCCAGAAAAGAGACCATTTGGGCACACCCTGTGTTATCTTTAGCTCAGCCTTCATTTCTAGGAAACCGGGCTTGTTGTTTTCTGTATTGTTTTTGTGTCTCTTTAAAGCTGTTCTGTCATTGATGAAGCAGAATAAACCCAGTCATTCTTCCTCTTTTATTTGTCTTAGAATCCTGCTCTTTATTTATAGCCAGAGCCTGGAGCAGGAATGAGCAATCTCCAGCTCAGGGCTGTCCCTGCTCCCTTCCCTAAACCTCATCCCACATCAGGCAGCTCACAAAGCTTCCCTCATGGCACAGCTCTTCTCTGGAGCCCTTCCAGCCTCCAGAGGGACAATTCCCTTTCAATTTGTGGCAAAGAAGATTTGGTTTTGCAAAATGGAGCAAACCTGTCCAGTGAGAGCTGAAGGAGAGGGTGAATCCCTCTTGTTTGCTCCAGAGGATTCTCTCAGTCCTGCTGGGTCACCTGAAAATACCCAGGAAAATTCAAGGAGTTTCTAATTTTTTTGGGTTTCCTCTCTGAATGGCCGAGGAATGCTTGGTCAGGATCCTTGTTTCTCCCTGAGAAATGCCCCAGTGCTGGCTGACACACACACTGAACAGAGAATTGCAGGATTGGGTTAATTTTCATTCTGAGCATTTAAGAATGAGGTAGAACTTTCCAATCCTTTTTTTTTTTTTTTCTGCAACTTTTAGACCTAAAAACGGATTTCCTCCTCAATAAAAACTGAGTTTTTGCCCTAGACAGTGCCTGGGGGTGATAGGGCTTTGCAGAACATCCCAAACCTCCTGGGACCTGCAGAGCTGGATCTGGAGACCCAACTTTTACCCAGGCAGCAGTTCAGGAGTGCTCCATAATGAAGATTAAACACCTCCAAAGTTTTAGTGATGCCTTGGAGTTTCCCCCAGGGCACATTAGGAGGAGAGGACCTGCAGAGCTGGGCTTTGATGTGGGAACACTCACCCGGGGAGGCCCTTGGCTCCATCCAGAGTTTGGACAAGCAGCTGTCAGGAATAGTTTAGGTGGATTTGATGGCCTGAGGACAAGAGCTCAGACTGCAAGACATCCCCAGCCCCTGCCAGCTTGTACAGGTTACCCAGGGGCATCCCGAGAACTGGGCTCTGAGATGAAAAATGCAAATAAAAGCAGAAAAGCTCCTTTAAAAACACCCGGTGGACATTTAGGTTGAGAATTATGTTGGGGTTCAAGCCCTCAGGGTTTTGATTTTGGGGCTTTGGGGAGGATGTGGCAGGATGGTGCCCCCAGGAGTGGTCACATTTACAGGAATCCTGCCTGGTGATGGAAGGCTGCTGGATAAGAAGCAGCAAGTAAATGAAGTGTATGGGAATTAGTCTGAGCAAATCCAGTTTGGGGCTTATTAGGCAATTGATATGCAAGGAGGGGCTGCTCTTAAAGCACATTTAGCCCTGGGAGGAGATTTTTGATTCATCTCCTTCAAGGTGCCAGAATGCACCGACTCCGTAAATATCCCCCAATAATTTGCCAGAGTGGCTTGGCTGTGGCCAGAAGCCCCCAAGGGCCAGGGAGAAGCTGCATCCCTCTGGCCCAGCATTCCTGGCAGGCTGCTGAAATGCCAGAGACAACAATTAACGTCAATTGCTGCAGTCACTTCCTCGACGGGCTCTGATCTGGATTGATCCACTGGCTCAATTTTGTTGTTGGGGATAGAATTTCTCATTTCGAGACATAAATCTCTCCCTCATTTATCAATGCAAAGATTTGTACAGTTAATAGGTGCTGGCAGTATCTGTAATTCCACATGCTGGGCTGGGAGACTATCTCAGGGCTAGGGAATGGCCTCCTCTGGAAGGAAAAAAAAAATTATTAGATTAGAAAAGGCAGGAGCACCAATATTTCTGCAGTTTATTGCCAGGATGAATTGAAGTCTTGGCCCTATTACACTGATAACAAACCCAGCTCCAGCAGGGCCAGGGTGTGCATGGAAATATCTGCAGGAATAACCAGTGACGATTTGGGATCTTGATTTTTTATTACGTGGGGAAGCCAAGACCCCTGGGATGAGCAAAGTCAGCCTGTGGGAGAATAAACAGTCCCAGATCCACCAAATTCTCCTTGGTGCAAAGGAGAGGAGGCTTGAAAACTGCTGTGGGAATTTCCCTCCGTCCTCTACAGTGTTATGGGAGAGGGGTTCATGTCCAGGTCTCCTCTTCTTCCACCCCTCCAACCCTTTCCCCCCACAGCACCCAGCCCCTCCAGTGTGGCTCTTCTGCTCTTCCCCAAGGCTGCTCCCTAAACCCATCTCCATCAGGCATGGGGAGGGAGCAGCCAGATCCCAACCCCTTCTGCTTCCAGGAGCACAGGGAAGGGAAGGGAAGGGAAGGGAAGGGAAGGGAAGGGAAGGGAAGGGAAGGGAAGGGAAGGGAAGGGAAGGGAAGGGAAGGGAAGGGAAGGGAAGGGAAGGGAAGGGGAGGGGAGGGGAGGGGAGGGGAGGGGAGGGGAGGGGAGGGGAGGGGAGGGGAGGGGAGGGGAGGGGAGGGAGGGGAGGGGAGGGGAAGGGGAAGGAAGGGAAGAGGGAAGGGAAGGGAAGGAAGGGAAGGGAAGGGAAGGGAAGGGAAGGGAAGGAAGGGAAGGGAAGGGAAGGGAAGGAAGGGAAGGGAAGGGAAGGGAAGGGAAGGGAAGGGAAGGGAAGGGAAGGGAAGGGAAGGGAAGGGAAGGGAAGGGAAGGGAAGGGGCTGGTTTGGCAGGTGCAGGCAGCCAGTGGAACACCTGCTGCCATCTGCTTCTCTGCTCCGCTGGAATTCCTGGGTGTCTGCAGGACATGGGAGATGCTCAGAACCCGCCAGCCACGGGTGATGGGGGTGAGAATTGTCCTCTCTGTGGTTTCCTGCTCTGCTCCAGCAGGGATTTGGCAGGGTTTCCCCCCTCGTTCCTGCTCGTGGTGCTTTGCAGGGTGTCCATCTCTGCTGGCTTCCACTGGATTTGGGAACAGGTTTGGGCAATTTCAGACAAAATCTGGGATAGGCTGGAAGGTCCTTCGTGGACTGTGGCAGTTTCCCTGCCTGTGATGCTGCCATGGTGATCCCACACTGACATCAGTCACAGTCATGGAATGGTCTGGGTGGGAATGGACCTTAAAGCTCCTGTTGTTCCACTCCTCGCCATGGGAACCTTCCACTGTACCAGATGGCTCCAAACTGCATCCAGCCTGGCCTCGAACTCTTCCAGGGATGGGACATCCACACCCTCTCTGAGCAGCCTGTTGCAAACACCACCAGGAATCACAAAACAACGAAATTTTGGTGCTCGTTGGAGCCACATCTCCAAATATCTGATCCAAAGTGCTGCATTTCATGGCAGAAAGCTGAAGAGAACCAAATCCACCGGGAAAATATCTCAGGCTTGGTTTGCTCAACACAGCAAAGCAGTGGCTGGTGGAAAAGTTGTCCTGATGCTGTTGTACACCACAGCATAGACTCCGACTTCAGAAGGCTGAAAATGACTGTGTTTATTACTGGGAATGTCTTCCCTTTTATACTATTTTACACAGACCAACTTGATTGGTGAAACAAAGACAAACCTCTTCCATCACACTGGTCAGACCAGAGGGACAGCAAGAAGAAATCCTTCCTAGGGAAAGGAATGTGAACAAAGTTACAGTTACAAAAACGTGTCTCTGATTTACAGAAAATTCCCTGGGAAAAGAATTTCAGAAAACCAAAACATCTCAGGCACGAAGCAGGGCTACAGTGTCCCTGAAAGAACTGAACAGGTCAGGAATTTTATCCCTAATTCCCTCTCTGGCAAACTGGGGACGATGTGCAGGATGGCCAGGATGTGTGGATATCCTGCATCACCTACAGAGGCAACAAAAGCCAGGTTGAGTAGGAACAACCTTGATTTATTGCACTGGAAGAGGTAAAAGTACACATCCATTAGAAAATGAGCGCTGTGGGCACCTTATCCCTGTGGAATGTGTGATCAAGTTCCTCGGGGAGAGAGATGAAACATCCCAAATTGACAGAAACCTGTTGTCATAGCTGCATATTTCGCAGGTACAGTAATAAATCCCTGGCAGCTACGGGAGTGCAAGATTAGGTTTGTCTGATAGCAATCCTCAAAACACCCAAATCCAGGATTTCTTCCCCTGGATGACAGAAAAGAGTGGGATTTTGGCAGGGTGGGTTCCCAGTGAGGGTGATACCCAAATCCTGGCCATCCTGACCAAAACACACGTGGGAGGGACAAGGACACAGGACAATTAATTTCTTCCTTTCCGTGTAGGCTCCTGCTTTGACTTGAATTCTGAAAACCCTCCGGAAGGCAGGGAGAAAAGAAAGGCAACGCTTCTGATAAGCCAGGTTCAAAGGGAAGCATGAAATTTGGATGGATGTGGAGCCAGAGCAGCCCAGCCTCAGCTCAAAACCAGCAAATGCCTGCAATATAGATTTCATTTAGATTGAAGGATTTGTTTAGTGTGCATATTAGAAAACACTGCCCTTATTAATTCTCCTCCTTTTGGGATCTTTCCCTGTTTGTTTGGGTGTTTTTTGAAGCGAACAATTTCAAAGTCAATTGAATCCTGGGGGAAGGTGTTGGCTTGACAGGTTTTAAGCTCAAATTTCTTCATTTACATGCAGAGATAGCACGAGATTGGGAAGGGTAAACTTTCCATCTGCTCTAATAGGCATGGGCTGGGAATACGAGGAAGGAAAAGTGCATCTGCAGGTCTTCAAATTTTAGTAGGGGTGTAAGCCGTGGATCAGGCACCACCAAATTCACTCTGTTTGAACAGAGTTTTCCTAAAATAAACAGCATGTGGACTCAGCTGAATGGGAATAAATCTCCTGTCTATGTTTCATTTCCATTTTCTGTGAGTTTTCAAACACACGTGCAAAATGCGGTTGCACTCGGATAGAGGGACCCAAAAGGTGCCTGTTGTGCCTGTCCCAGTGGGATTTGATTTTCTGTTGCTCCAGTTGGACACCTCTCAGTTTGTGCAAGAGGCCAGGAGAATGTCAATGCAGGGTCAAATTCAGCAAAAACGACCCTTAAATGGGATTTTCTACCTCTAAAAACTCCTAACTGAGGTTTGGGCCATGTGCTACAGCAGGAGGGCAGGGCCTTTGCTCTCCTTGCAGTGTAGGGAACATGGGAGAACCTCCAAGGACCCCCGAAACCAGGAGATAAAGGAGAAAACACAACAGACTCCAAACATCATTGCTCCAGTTGGACGCTGCTCCTTCCTGCTGGCAGTGGGGCAGGAGCTGGATGGAGCCCAGCACATCTCACTTCACCTCATGTAGGTCAGCCCAGCGCCAGCAGATGGGCTTGTCATGGAGCTGGACTCTAATTCCATCATTCCTTCCATCCAGACACACCCTGGGAGGGCAGGGATGCTGCAGTGCCAGCAGCCACTGGGGCAAGAGGTGTCAAAAATAAACTCCTTCTTCCATTAATATTTAAAGTTTCCCAGAATTTCCAGGGAGATTCAGCTGAGGGGTGATCCAAGGTATTGCAAATCCGGGAAAAAAGGGGGACTAAAGTGTGACATTTATCCCTGCCCGTGGCACGGGGTTGGATCTGGAAGATCTCTAAGATCCCTCCCAGCCCAACCTTCCCATGATTCCATGATTTTTCAGCTTTTTTTACCAAAAAATGTGATTTTTAACACGGCGTTAAAAATGTATTTCAGAAGATGCTGAAGTGAAAAATCTCTAAATAACAATTTTTAGCCTCTTCCCCTCCATTCCAAACAACAAAAGCTGCTGAAAGCAATGTTTGGAGTCTGTTGTGTTTTCTCCTTTATCTCCTGGTTTTGGGGGTCTTTGGAGGTTCTCCCATGTTCCCCTACACTGCAAGGAGAGCAAAGGCCCTGCCCTCCTGCTGTAGCACATGGCCCAAACCTCAGTTAGGAGTTTTTAGAGGTAGAAAATCCCGTTTAAGGGTCGTTTTTGCTGAATTTGACCCTGCATTGACATTCTCCTGGCCTCTTGCACAAACTGAGGTCATTAAGCTTGGAGCTGCCTTTGAGTTTTAAGAGAGGAAAGAAAGGCCAAAGACACATTCCTTGCTTTCCCCCTCTCTCCCTCCTTCCCACTCACCCCCTCAGCCCCTGCAGGTTGCTCTGCAAGGAAGGGCTTTGGATATAAATAAACACAAACCCCCTCGGGATGCCCGGCGCTGACAGCTCCAGCGCAGAGAAGCTCCCGAAGTTCAGAGTTTAATGCAAAAGTCTGAAGTGACCACAATTTATTCCAAATTGCTTGGCTTGATCCGACGACCTCGGGAAATTATCGCCGGAGGAGGCGGGGATCGGTAGCCGGGAGCGGCGGGAAGGCAGCGGGAGCAGGGATGGGAGTCGGCTCTGCCAAAGGAGGGCTCTGCCCGCACCCACAAGGGTGAAACAACCATGGGGATTTTAAAGAGCCTTGGAGAGGCGTTTTCCTCTGGAGAAACTCAGGGATTTGTGTTGTCTGGGTGTTTTGCTGTTCTCCTCTGTCTCTTTAAGAAGTTTTTCTAAAGTTCTATTTCAGCCTTCCGTGTTTACCTTTTGCAATGGAGTCAGACACGATTTTACATCAACAACTTTCCTGTTATTGTAATCATCTACCCACGTTTACATTCTTCTCATAAGGAGGAGACTGTTGATGGACTGTTGGGTTGTCCAGCGTGGTTGAAGAGGAAGATTTTCTTCTTCCAATCCATGGTCACTGCTGGAATTCTATAAATGTTGAAGTTTGTAAATGAACTGCCTCTTTTCTGCCTTGGACACCTCAGAGTGTGGGTGTCATTTCTTTGTGTCCTGTGCGACAGATTTGGAGCCCACGTGAGCAACCAACATCGAGCATCCCGTGCAGGGATCAGCAGGGATTGGGCTCCTCTGGCCGTGCCTGCCCCATGGCATGTGCCAGGCAGGTGGGTGCCAGGGATGGGGGGAATCTGGGCCGAACTCCCTGGGTCCCTGCCCAGGGCGTTTTGGAGCTGAATTCCCTCCTCCCTGCTTCAGGGCACGAGCATTGGGAATGGCTGTGAACGTCCAATGGATTCACAGCACAGTGAGGGAGGTTTTGTGAGCATTGCCTGCGATAAATGCCCAATAAATAGCTAAATGGAGGGGAGTCCTCAGAGGCAGAGCAGCCTGGATTCTGACAGACACACACTGTGATGTACTGGGATGGTCCTGTGCCCAGCTGTGCCTCTGATAACCCACAGCCCGACGCTGGAGTAGGGTCAGGGTTTATTCTCCTGCCTCTTATTTCACTTTTGGTTTTGCTAATTGAGTTCTGGAGGGGGCCAAGGTTGTCTTGACCTCAGCTGTGACTCCAGGGACAAATCCTGTGTCTGTCTGGGCTGGGCTCTGTGATCTCTGCCCGGTCCCTTCACACTCAGGGCAGCCTTTTGCTTCTGCTAAATAATCCAAATGGATTTCAAACCCCCAAACCTTTGAGGCAGCAATATTTAGGATTTCTCTGTGTGCTGGGGAATGCTGGAAGTGGCAGCTTCTTTGAGGCTGAATCAATTGACAGAAAAGCACTGATTTCACCGAGCTCCCAAACCCTTCTGGGTCAATACGAGAAAATGAGACTCTCAAATGAAGCTGTGAATGGTTTGTGCAGAGCCTCCGAGTCCTGGCTTTGTGACAGGATTGGAAACAGGACTCATAGGTTTTCAGGAAACCTGCCTCTCATTCCTGGTCATTTCTCGTAACAAACCCTTCTTTTTTCCTGCCTTCTCCAATCACGTTGATAGGACAATGACAGTCCCTGCCAAGATGTGCACGCAGATGGGGATGAGCATCACATCCCACTGGTCCCCAGGATGTGCAGGGACACATCCCAGAAACCTCCACCGTATGAAATCAGAGCCTCCAAGGAGCAGATGATTGAAATCCTGGGTATTTTGTGTGAGATTTGAGGGGGATAAACCCTTGTCTTGATCTAAAGCCACCAATGTGAGTGGCACTCCCAGCTGGCATGAGGGAGTTTTGTTCCCACTCGTCATGGCACTCACAGAAGTCACTATTCAGTCCATGTTGGGGAGGAAAAGGACACAAATAAGTAACTGCAACTCCTCTTACCTCTCAAACACTCTGCAATCTGTCTGCAGCAATACCCTGGTGCAGGAGAGCACAGCAGTGATGGACAGGGATCGAGCTGGGAAAGATGATCCAACTCCAGAGAAGCTGGGAAGGGAGACTGGGGTGGGAGCTGTGGCCAATTCCATTGAGCCCTTCCTCCAATTTGCTGTCCTTGGAGGTCCAAAAAAAGGTTGGCTAAGCCTAATGTTGGGACAATGCTCTCAGGCACAGGGTGGGATTTTTGGGATTATCCTGGGCAAAGACAGGAGTTGGACTTCAATGATCCTTTCCAGCTCAGGAGATACTGTGTTTCTATGTTTTTAATGTACTCATTTACATTTTTTTCCACAGCCAAACAGGAGCATTTTGGGGCCATTGTTTTCCCTACCTAGAAGTTTCTTTCCTCTGTGTTACCCAGAAGAACATCAGCATGGCAAACAAAAAGGAACAGGGAATCATGGAATTGTTTAGGTTGGAAAAGCCCTCAGAGATCATTGAGTCCAACTGTTAACTCAGAACTGTCAAGGCCACCACTCAACCTTGTCCCCAGCTGCCCCATCTGCACATCTTTCAGATCCTTCCAGGGAGGGGGACTCCAACACTTCCCTGGAAAAGCTGAGCCAGTGCTTGAAGTCCTTGGAATCCCACCCTTCAGAAAATTCCCCCCTTGCACCGTACCAACTTCTTGCACCTTGAGAAAGCAGCAGGAGGCCTTCAAATCCTTGTCCACACCATCAAACCTGTGCTCTGAACTGCTCCTCTCCTCTCCTCTCCTCTCCTCTCCTCTCCTCTCCTCTCCTCTCCTCTCCTCTCCTCTCCTCTCCTCTCCTCTCCTCTCCTCTCCTCTCCTCTCCTCTCCTCTCCTCTCCTCTCCTCTCCTCTCCTCTCCCACTCTGGCACTGACTGGGATCTGGGATCATTCCCAGGAGCAGATGCTGGTGCCGTTCATGCCGGTGCCATTCCCGAGCCGTATCCCGCTCCACGGGAAGCCCATCATGATTCCAGCGCTGTTCCTCATGGTATCCGATGCTCTCCATCAGCATGGAAATCACTGCCTGGCTGCGTTTAATGCCCAAATAAAGTGGCTCTTTCCCTGCTGGAGCTGAGCGCTTTTCCTGCAGTCAGATTTCCTCAAGCACACGTCCCAGGGTGCTCCAGGGAGCGCCGCCGGAGGGGAGGATATTCCAGAGTCACCCGTGGGCCTCTCTCTAATTAGACTTAAATGAAGCTGTTCGATAAGGAAATGCCTTTCCCAGCAGGAGGAATACGGCCGTGGAGAACAACACCGTCTGTGGAAGAACACCCGTCTCAGCGCAGCAAAGAGCAGAGCTGTGGCTAAATTGCATCCCGGCCCAGGAACGGGGGCGATTTTTGTCCCAGCACAGCCTTTAGATGAGGAAATCAGCAGCAGGGAGCGCCTCTTAATTCGCTGATGATGGGAAAGCGAGCGGCGGCTGGAGCGCTCCCGGCGGCTCGGGCAGGATCCGCGCAGCGCAGGGAGCGCAGCCCTCGGGTACCAGATGGCACCGCCACGCCTCCCATCAAAATGCAAAGTTCCTTAATGGATTTCTGACACCGAGCGGCACGGCAGGAGCAGCTCGGGCCGGGAGCGAGCACAGCAAACGGGAATGAGCGGAATCGGGAGGGACCCGGGGCCGCTCATCCCCGCGCCAAAGGCAGCGCCGGGATGCAGCAGGGAAGGAGGCGCTGTCAAGGGCAGAGCTGACAGCTGCTCGTTGCAAAGGCAATTCCCTTTATTGCCCATTGGCTCAGACACGGCTCCCTTATCTGGGGCAAGTGGCCGTCTCTGATGGGTGATAACGGGAGCGCTTTAGAACTGTGCAAAGAACAATTCTCCATTTGCCAGCTGACCTGGAATATCAAGGGAGAGGGGGAAAAAAGATTATTGATCTAAAATAGCCCTCTTTTGGTCTATTTTATAACAGTTGGAAGGAGAAAAAAAAAAAACCTGCGAGAGCTCCCAGTTCAATGAATGACAAGGGAGTGGAATTTATTATGCCAGTTCATTCCTTTCTGAATGAGGGCAGGTGTTTTTCAAATGAAACACATTCCCCAAATGAGCAGAACAAAAAGGGATTAAAGACACAAAGGAAGCTGTGGCTTTTCCAGCTGATGGAATTTTGTTTTAGGTATCACTCAGCACTTTGTTTTAGAGGACAGGGAAAACTTCCATGGAGCTTTTTCTGGATGTCTCTTATTGGAATTCAGAATTTAAGGAGTTAATTCCCACCTTCCCTTTTCAAACTCCAGTCATTTAATTTAATAGTAGAAAAAGGAAGAGAGTGACACATTATTGAGTTTACATGACAGTCCAAAGACATTACAATGATGGGATTATGTGCTCTGGAGTAGCCTTATCATCCAAACTCCCACACCAGACAGGAACAGGAGAAATTCTTCACTCAGTCCTTAGCATTGCTTGTCAGAACGAGGGTGGTTAATTAACGTGACCTTTTTTGCTTTAAAGGGAAAACCCAGCAAATTCCATCTCTCTTACATTTGTTTGTAAAGAAATGAAATAAACCCTAAAATACACTGATCACTGAAGGCATAGAAGGATATTCAGGAGCCTTCTTTTTCCTCCCCACTCCAGAGGAAAACAAGTGTGAAAAGAAAGTCACTGGTAAGTAGAGCTGCTCTGCACTAAAGAAAATAGGAAATATCAAGTGTGGTCTCAGGTCCAACAGCCTCAGTTGTGATCATTTGGCTTCCACAAGCAAGAAACCTTGAGGGAGACCTTCAGAAAGTGTAAGCCTGTATTTAATGGAGGGCTGGAGAAAGGAGCTGGGAGCAGCTGGATCAATAAACACAGGCTCATCCAGAAACCTCCAAATGTATGCAAAAAAAGGGCAAAAAAGAAGGAAGGAAATGCCTCGGAAAACAACACATGAGTGTAGCTTATGGACCATCCCTTTCCAACCAAGGGAAAGAAAGGGGAACTTCTCAGCAGCATTGAGTCATCCCTGACTCCAGCCTCTTTCCCAACCACCCCTGCTTCACAGCATCAACCTCTTGATCCCTCCTTTGCAGGGAATAAAGCTGCTATTCACAGCTGCTGGCTCCGGGGTTGGGCTGGAAGAGCAGCAATGTTCAGCCCCTCTCTGGGGAGGCTCCACACGAATCCCTTCATTAGGCCCTGGCTGAGTGCAGGTATCGCTGCTCGGAGATGCAGCACCTTATCTTTCTTTTATGTTAATCTCCTTTTTCTACTCCCACGGGTTGAAAACACTTCCTGCAGGACTCTTCACGCTACAAAAAAAGTTCCTCAACGTCAACACTCAATAAACAGGAGGTACAGGCTTTGCTTCACGTGAGGATAAAGTTGGATGGGGTGTTGGGAAGAGCCTGGAGAGCAGACAAGGAGCACGGACACCCTGGTGTCTCCATCCCTTTTCCACCCAGGGAGCCACGGGGAATGGTGGCTGTGGACAGCCCACGTGTGTGATTCCAGCAGCACTTGGAGCTGCTGCTCCTGTCCCAGGTGGCTGAACGCTCTGTTTAACTCATTTCTAAATATACCTTGCCCAGGCAGCGTCTGGCGGCAGCCCCGCTCCTGACCACAGGCGAGTTATATAAAATTGTCACCTCGGCTTCTCTCCCTCAGCTCAGCAGAGCCCAGGCAGCCTCTGTTGTCCTCCAGCTCTCATCTGCACTCATAAAAGCCAATAAAACCATTGAGAATAGGACCTGGGTGTTTTTACCTTCCAGACAGGAGTAGATCTACTTGGAAACGCCCTCTTGGGTATCCCAAACCCTGACTCATCCTGAATTCCACCTCAGCCTTACAGACAAAAACACTGCAAGGAAGACATCAACCACCTCAAAGGGACACATTTTTGCACCATTAAAAGGTGGCTTCTGCCTGTTTGGTTTGCAGCTTTATCACTTCACTTCAGAATAGAGGGAAATGGCAGCAGAGGAAAAAAAATTTTATAAAGGTTTTACCCTTTAACCCCAGATTTACTGGGAATTCAGGAAGAGACAACTTCTCTTTGTTCTGGCCTGAGTTGAACTATTTTCCCTGCTTTTTTTTTTTTTCCCTCCAAAAAAAGAATGCCAGGTTCTGAAACCCTCTCACCCTCAGCAGAGTGGGAAAAGGCTGTTAGAAGTGGTCAGGTCCTCTGAGCAGAACAGCTGAGACACCCAGCACATGGCTGGTGGTGGATCTCACTTGAGCGTTCTGAGCTGCTCCCACCATCTGCATGCATGAGGCTATAAATGGAATAAACCACTTGGATCCCTTCTGATATTGTCAGAAATCACTGCAGCATCCCCATAACAACCACAACCATACAATCAGCTGTCCAGGGAATGAATCCTTCTGCTCTGGGACGTTCAGACACTTCAGGGGCTGCAAAGCCTTGGCCAAAGCATCTCAAGGGACAGGATGTTCATGCTCTCCCTGAGCACATTGGCACCAACACTTCAGACTGATGGTCCAGGCAGGGTGTAAGAACCTCACTGGATTTGCCTCTGTGTCTTTTGTTGTCCTTGTTTTTTACTGGAGAGCTATAGAAAGTGTTATCCAGAATAGAGGAATTCTAACACTGACTTGCCTAAAGGTGACAGTGCTCAGGTCAAGAGCAGGAGTTCATCCCAGCTCAAATCCCACTTTTCTCTGTTTCCTTTACATCCCAGTAGGTTTTGGAGGTACATGAACCATTGGAATGCTGTTGGATGTAAGGAAGAAATTCTCCCCTGTGGGCACCACTGGGTGCCCAGAGCAGCTGTGGCTGCCCCTGGATCCCTGGAAGTGCCCAAGGCCAGGCTGGATGGGGCTTGGAGCAGCCTGGGACAGTGGAAGGTGATGGAGGCTGGGACTGGATGGGCTTTAAGGTCCCTTCCAACACAAGCCCCTCTTCAATTCCATGATTTTATAAAATATGGGCTCCAGTATGAAAACATTCTCACTTGACTCATGAATGCTTAAAACCAGACCAGATTTTAAAA